>WMED01007687.1:318-17445 GCA_019650415.1 Pipa parva
ATTCTTACGCCCCCTGATTATGAAATTGTTCCCAAGACAAAATGTTGCATAGGCGCGGATATATAATGCAGCTCTTGACAGAGGTTCATCATTTACTTCAGTCTCTGCCCCGTGGAGCTTACAATCTAGTTTCCCTATTCACTCACTCACTCACTCACCCACACACGTGTATGTTTTTGGATTGTGGGAGGAAACCTACCCAGGTGCGGTGAGAACATACAAACTCCATGCAGATGAAGTCCAGGGTGGAACTGGACCCAGAACCCAGCGCAAGTACCCAAAAAATTTAACCAGAACCTGATGTTTGGGGCGAAATTTAATACACTCAGAAAAGGCAGATTTCTGAGTTTCACGAGATCTCGGCAGTTTCTCGTGGCAACCATCGCAAGATTTTTACCAACTGAAACTTTTTGATCTAATTTTTAGAGGGAAAGGTAGCCATACTTTACATTAGTAGTATGGCTACCTTTCCACTGGGAAAAAAATCAAGAACGAAAAAGTTGATCAAGAGTTTCTGTGTTTACCAACATATTGAGAAAAATCTTGCGATATTTACCACAAGAAACTGTTGAGATCTTGCAGAAATTAACTCGGAATAGTAAAATCTGCCTTTTCCAAGTTTATTACATTTTGCCCTCACAGTAAGGAGGGAATTCAACATAGTGCGAAGTGAGGTCCGGATCCTTCGCCTCACTTCCCACAGACTGTTATACGCTCGCTGATGTCCTGCACTCGAGTCGCCTCGCCTCGACTGGAATCCCTTTAAAGCATTCGCTGATATCCGTGTGCAGGACATCAGCGAATGCATAAGTCTGTGCGAAGTGAGGCGAAGGATCCGGACGTCACTTCGTACTATGGTGAATTCCCCCCTAAATTCCTGCTCGGTGTAAAGTAAACCCTTACCAATGTCCCTATATGATTAACTACACTGATACGAGTCAGAAAACATCTGGGGGTTTTAACAGAGCTGAAATGTTATTGGCTTAAACCAGTGGTCCCCAACCTACGGCCGGCAAGCTATATCCGGCCTGCGGCCCAAATTCTGAAATCTGACATGTTGCGTATAAGTGTGAATTTGCTAACTAAAGACAGTCGCAGTAGACTGTTACTGTCACAGTTGCGACTTTACTATGGAAAATTGTTGCAGCTGTTAGTTTAAAATTTGTCTCGGTTGTGATTTCAAGAGTCGCGACTTTGAAGCGGCCTGCGACATGCGTGTCACAATTTTATATGGCCACCAGGCCGAAAAAGGTTGGGCATCATTGGCTTAAAACTACTGCCCGCAGGATTAGATTGTTCTTGCATAACAAGACATGCTAGCTATTAGAAAGCAGCAGATGGAATGCCTACGCCTATAACAGAATCACAAGGCGGGGCATAATAGGATGCCTGTTTTGTAATAACAGTTGCTTAGTGCCTATGTTTGTTTACATATGTAGAAGTTGGGAAACAATGACACTTGTTTGTATGTAGCTTTCTTTTTTTTTGGAATGTCGCTGGGCCTTTCTTTACAGACACTTTGCTTTCAGCCAAAGATTAATATAGTATAGATTATGGGGGGCAAGTCTCAGTGCTCAAATCTAAGCGAACGAATACAGAAACTGCATTAGGTTGCATATTGCTGCATGTTCAACCCTTGCTATATTTATGTTTTGTACTAAATGGTTCATGTTATTTTCTGCCAAGGTGTGACATTTGCACTTGTGAAAGGTAAAGTTAGATTAGTGTTTAGCACTGGGTCTTCTGATTGGATTTATAGGATGCTGCTCTTTCTTTCAGCCCTGCCTCATGTTGTTTGGATTACTGATCTTCTCTTCTGCTCCCAGTGAAGCAATCCCATCTTCATTTGCATGTCCTTTTCAACCTCACTGATGTGACCAAGTGCAAAAGCAGTAGTAGGTCACAATACTGCTTCTGTGCTTAAGCATATTGGCAATATAGAAGCAGGAAGTGAAGGGAATTTCTGCACAGGAAGCAGAACAAAAGATCGATACTCCAAGAAGCAACCCTGGAAAAACGAGCATCATGGGTAAGTATACAAGCGCAATACCTGCAGAATCATCCCTATTCTAATGATTACTTTAGGAACTTATTCACTCTGCCCTGCTTTCTGTTCCGTGAGCAGCCCTGACCTCTGTCCAGTTAAAGTGACATACTAGATTGGGAGATGAAGAAATGTTTCTAAAAGGGCAGCAATGCAGCTTTTCCCCTTTGGCAGTTACTGTGAAAAATTTTACCTAAGAAGTCAAATTCCTGATTTGTATTTCTTTGTGTTGAAGAAACAGTGAATTATTTTAGAACAACTTTCACTCAAGTTGGGCTTGCTGGGGCACTTTAACAATATGTATGGTGAAATGTTTTATTATAAACAAGGGGGTGGGGAGTTATGGTTAGCCAATCAGATAAATCAATAAAAACCAGGAACTAGCCTCACATAAAACACAAGCTATAGAAACAGTCGCCATGGTAACCAAACAGTTTTCTGCTGGGGTTACTGGGGATGGTAATAAAAATAAAAGCGCTCTTACTTCTGCCTGAACACCCTAGGTAATGTAGTATTTTTTTAGGGAAAATTTTAAATTTTTTATTCATTCCAACTTTTTCTACTTGTGCATTCATCGATTGTACCTAGTTCCTTCCTCACACACACACACAAAAACAACTGAATATCCATACTCCACTGCATGCCTGATATCAGGGCTGTGGAGTCGGAGTCGGGCTTTGGCTTACCGACTCCACAGCCCTGCCCGATATTCCAAAGACTAGGAATGGAATAAACAATCATTTTTCAAAACCACGAAGCCCAAATCTCCCCATCTACCCGTATTAACTTCACATGGAAAACTAGGGCTTTCGGCCAAGCCAAATGCACTCAAGTCTCTAGTGTTAAGCAACTTTACCAGTATCCCCCTTTTGTGAATTAAACTGCTGTTAGTCATATAAGTTTATTGGAGTCTGAGAGCGTTCCAAGATGGAGAAGCATATCTCTGAAATGACAATGCAGAGCACTGTTACAATAGCTAAAGTGGATATTACATGTGTGTTCTGTGTGAAATACTTTAGGGGGGTCCTGAGCATGCATTATTACGTTATACACTATTGAAATGTACTCATGCACTGGGTTGAGGTCACTACTTGACTGTATTGAATACTCGTTAACCTCAATACTAACTACTATAACACATTTTAATTGCCAATTTAAGTAGCAATGTATACATTAGATGAGCTTCAGTCATGATGATAACGGGAAGAAAGACTAGGATCAGAAAATCAGATACAATCCAGTTATGGATTTCACTTGCGGTAAAGACACAGCCGATGTATACACTGAACTAGACAAATGGCTCCATGAACATATCCCTTCAAAAACAAATCAGTTGTTTCAATGATCTTACAGGAAGATCAACGATAGATCAAGGTTTATCTTCATCCCTAGTTACAGTGAATGATATTTAAAAGGGCTAACAAACTGTTTTCATTCAGAAGCCAAATGACAAAAAGTTGCAGATGTGATCCCCTCCCCTGACCATATGGCACGCAGCGAGCTCAGCAGAAGTATTTCTTTCAAGCTTCTAGAAGGCAAATATTTTAATAGTTTATTTTACCAGAAGTTATTCTGCATTATAACATTTTCATCGGCGGTTCTTATTTGACTAAGATGAAGCGTGTTTCTAGCTGGCTACAGTAATCCTGCTCTAATGCTGAATTGTCCAAGGGAAAATAACAGACAATCTCCATCTTTAAACATGAGATTGTTTTCTTGTCAATGTACAACAGTGACTACTGGAGCATAACCCTCCAGGGACACAAAGCGATCTCTCCCTAGCACCAAATGGTAACCTACATGCACTGGGATGAAACTTTTCGAAGGCTAAAAATATACAAATAAAAGGTTTAAGCAAAGAATTGGGGATTAATCTAGTTTCTGATGCAAAAACAATAGAGAACCTAATAAGAACAATTTGACCTGAAGCTGCAGATCCAGGTGTTGGGATAGAGCGATTTCCTCATGCTACAAGCAGTCATCTAATGGCTTCCAGGCTACTTGGGGAAGCTATTTTTCCTTAGCGCACTAGACACAGTGGGTTTACTGGGTATCTGCGGTAGGTACTTATGCGCATGTGAGGGAGAGAGGGGTCGTGGAATGCATGGGCACTTCCTTCCAGCGCAGTATGTTTCCTGAGTACTGGGGAAGGTATTTTCTGTGCAGGTGGGAGAGGGGTGGGGGGTATACAGGCACTTCCTCACAGTGCAGTAGGTATAGCCGTTTCCCTATTTTCCCTTAGTGCACTAGATGCAGTGGGTTTCCTGGTTAGCTGTGGTAGGTACTTGTGTGTAGGCGGGATAGGGATGGAGGCGTTGGGAATACATGGTGACTTCTTTCCAGTGCAGTAGGTACAGCGGTATCCCTGGGTATTTGGGTAGTTTCTGTGCAGGTGTGATAGGGACTGGGGGGAGGGGGGAATACACGGGCACTTCCTTCTAGTGCAGCAGGTACATCGGGTTGCCCGAGTATCTGGGGAAGGTAGTTTCTGTGCAGGTGGGAAAGGGGTGAGGGGTACACTGGCATTTCCTCCCAGTGCAGTAGATACAGTGGTTTCCCTGGGTGTCTTAGAAAAGCAGCTTCTGTGCAGATGGGAGAGGAATGGAGGTTACATGGGCATTCCTCCCAGTGTACTAGGTACAGCGGGTTCCCTGGGCATCTGGGGAAGGCGGTTTCTGTACAGGTGTGAGAGAGATATTAGTCACTTCCTATTAAATGTAAGCACAGCTGGTACCCTGGCAGGCCCTGACTTACAGCAGTATATAAAGTATGGTGAATATTCTTTATACCTAATTCAAGGCAAAAAAAAAAAAAATTAACTAACCTACACCTCTTATAATAATGTAAAGCAAAATAAACAGGGTAGTTTTATTTAACACTTGTAAAGCCACTTTGCTTGATAACCCCATCCAGCTGAATCTGGAGCATCATGACTGAAGTTCTCCTCTCCTGGAAATCCAGTTCTCTCAAGAAGCCCCTACCATTCATCTAGCAGTGCCTCATTGATACAGGAAAAACCTTAATCCTGACACTCCACATTTACTAGGACAATAATCTAAGTCCGTGATGCCCAACCTTTTTTCGCCTGGGGGCCATAGAAAATTGCGACAAGAGTGTTACGGACCACTTCAAAATCGCGACTAATTTTAAAGTAACATCTGTGACAACTTCCCATAGTAAAGTTGCGACTGCGACAGTTTACAGTCTATTGACAAGGAAGTATAGGTGATACCTTTTATTGGCTAACAGCATCTATTCCGTTAGCCAATAAAAGGTATCACCTATACTCCCTTGTCTTTGACTAAATCTATGGCTAACATGGTGCATAACTCTAGTAACAGTCTATTGCGACTGTCTTTAGCTGGTGAATTCACACCTACATGCAACATTTTGGATTTCAGAATTCAGGCCGCGGGCTGGAAAACACCGCATCGCGGGCCGTAGGTTGGGGATCACTGACCTAAGTTATTAGGGCAAGGCTTTACATCTCCCTTAACAGCACAAAGTGACTATTTATTTTTAATAAAGCCTACACAGGTTACAGATAATTAGACACGTGTATGGCAACATCAACCTCTTACAAGTGCATGAAATTCATTACCAGCTCCTCAAGGTTATAGAAATTGCTTATATTACATAGCTAAATGATTACTGAACACTCAATTTGTGTTTATTCTTGTTTATAAGGGGGTTCACACTGGTAACTCGGTACATGCCTTCTAGAAGCAGAAAAATCACTGCCACAATTCTAATCTCAGTTTACACTTGCTGCAAGTTTTGTGATATTTTTCACAGGTATTTAACAATGACAAAAAGTTAAAGTATCTGTAAAACCAATTGCAATAAAATCGCGTTAATGCATTATTGTGACTGTTAGTCTATGATAGATTAAATAAGAACTATACCAGACATAGCATACTTACCTTATCGAGTACAGTATGTGTACTGCTGCTAAATTAGTATTCATCTGACTACCCACATCACCACTGCAGTTCGCTTCCTGGTTATGTGAGTGACGTCAGTCCTCACATAGACACGCCCACTCCTGAAGTTCGCCAAACTGTGAACGTGCAGATTAGGAAAAAGAAAATATGACCTGGAGTCTGTTAAGTTCAGCAAACCTTGGCAAGGAGGCGGGTAATACATGATGTCAAAAGTCACATACATAACCCAGAAGAGAGCTGCAGCAGCGGCTACGTATTCCTCTGACAATCCTGAGTTATGGATCTTCAGATGAAAACTGATCAACCGACCTGGTAAATTATGCTATGCTGATCTAGTTCTCATTTAACTAGTACAGTGACAATCACAGAGTATATTTAAAACACATACCAGCACTAAATCCTGTCACTATCAGTGTATAAATGATTATTATAGAATCCACTTTATTTATTGCTACATTTCTGAACCACTAAAATCACTTGGTGTAAATGATGTCCCAAAATCACAGTCACTAAACTAGAAGTCAGTTAACGTGCTGGTGTGTGACCTTAGTTTTCAACATCAAGAACCCATTTCACCGATAAACCTCTATATGACCACATGCACAGCACTTTATCCAGCATAGGTACCCAACATTATACAGATTATACACAGGCACCCATGGGACATCACTGTAATTACTTCCAGACACTTGCACTAGTTTCCAAATGTACTGTGCTCGCACCGGCTTGACCTATTCAGAATTATTTATGAAGACAGAATTAATACTATAAAGTGCTATTTTACGTTGCCCAGTTAAAATAGCTTTTATTTCTGCATCATTATGGTATTTCTGCTGTTTTTAATAGGAGCACAGGAGTAGTTAAACATGCACAACTAAGTGGAGTATATGCCAAGTCCCTAAAGAGCGTGTTTTTCTAACAGAGAATGCAAAAGGGAAGTCTTTATTCTTTTAAAACAAAAAAGAAAAAATTGTTGCATAGCCGGTCATTTCAGTTTCCCTACAAACACCCATATAAAAATCACAACACGATGCGTTTTTATTGTTGTTATTCTGAGAAATACAACACAAACAACAATGTATTGTCGACATTTGTCTAGTGGAAGAAGCCCAGTAAAATCACTGTTTAGGGTTACAGTAAGTGTGACTGGGAAGGGTTTCTATATATTTTACAGTTGTAGAGCAATCCAACTGGTATAGCCTTAGGCTGGGTTCACACTAGCACAGGCAACGCTGCACTTTTTAAAAAAATAAAAGCTTGACGCAACCCCCCCATTACACTTACCTGATCCTGTCACACTAGCGTAACCACGCGTCAGAATGCCATCGGGACGCTTAAATTTGTCGCATTTTTAATGAGCGTAGGGACACGACGTGAACAATGCGAAGAGCTAGGAGGAGCCAGGAATGTGGAAGGAGGGGGTCACACAGTGTTGGGTAATTATAACAGAAAAGCATGTCCCAAAGATACTCCAGCTGGCGTATTTTTGGGACATGCTTGTTTATAAAATAAAATTTTAAAAAACAGCGCTAGAGTGAACCCAGCCTTACCCTCAAAATACATATTTTTGTGACTTTGGCCCAACAATATAAATGAGATAAGAATCTAGATAAAGATTTTTTAGAAGCACAGAGTCATTTGGAAAATTACAGATGCCAACTAAAATCAATTGTTCTCACATGTTCTACTATATTAAAAAAAAAAGGAAAAAAAGCTTAAAATACATTTATAGTTACTATATATTCAGTCTGTGCTTCTAAATAGTGCGTGGAAATAATATTCAATGTTAAACTTGGATTTTTAGGGGGAACCTCGTAAATATTTATTATTTTCAGATCCAAAGAAAACAATGAGACTTGGGTGAGGACTATTTAAACAATATGTCTGCCATCAGTAAAGAACAGAAACAAAAGCAATAAAATTCAGGATTTTAAACTTGAAAAGATGCTGTATTGGAATAACTGACCTACCAATCCAAATCGGAATTGATTTTTTGTGTGTGTTACTGGACCTTTAAAAGGGAACAAAAAAAAAAAAAAAAGTATAAGAAATATTTGCAATTTAATAATAAAAAGCATATGTCACATGAAGAGTAAAGGAATAACAGGAGTAGCAACATAGTAAGCTGCACAGCTACTTCCATTGAAAAGAATATTATTAGTATAATTGACATAAAAATAAAGTTATTTACATTTAAAATGCGTTTTATGATCTGCAACCGTTGGAAGCCTATTGTTTTTGTGTTTGACTGAATGAAACCCCTTTCTAGGCTACTAAGCTATTCAGCCCTACAGTCCATAACAATATAACTACTAGAGAAAGGAACACTCCCAGACATGTATCTCCTTAGGGAACACTATTGCATTATATATGCGAGTAATAAGCTCTGATGGTTGTATGTCTGTATTGTCTGTCTCCATTCTGATCTCCTGTAAGACTAAGGCCCTGCTTCTCAGTTTGACAGTTTCTCAAATGGCACCCGTGATACACATAATGAAACAGACTGCACCTTAAGTCTCCATTTACCTACTTGCACCACCAAATGATCGCCCCCCCCCTTTAGTTGCCAGGTATCCTAACTCTCTGGCAATAAACCTTGAAGCAATCAGCAGCAGCACGGGAAAGAGAATAGGAGGCTTGGGACAGGTAGCCCTCCAGGCTGGATTTTTCCCCACAAGTGAAGAACTGCTTGTGGCAAAACACACAGTGGTGCCTTAGCCTTACCATGCAATTATACAAGCTCCTCAAGAGTATATGGACATTTGTCCAATCAAACAGATAGTTCTATTAAACGTTTCTCCATAGGAACTTACTGCCAATGTTAAAGGTGAGAATATATATTTAAAAAAAAAAAAAAAAAAAAAAAAAAAAAAAAAAGCAACCTCCAAGACTAGATCTGGTAAATAAAGTCTTTTTGTAGAAGTCCAAAATTTTGCAGGCCCCCTCAGAGCCCCCCAAATAAATCTGAGTCAGAAATGCTCCATCTTGAAGACTGGATATGCATGGCTGAGCTCACAAAGGTTGCAAGAACTGTGGGGCTTATAGGTAGCATTGATATGTTCTGGAAGGGGTGAAGCCTAGTCTCCGCCACAAAATTGGCAGACCTCACAAAGCAATAATATGGAGGTATTCACTCTGCAGCGTTTTGCCTGCTATTGCCAAGCTGTGGTTTCCTCTAGATCAGCCAGAGGATATGCAGTGGTGGTGGGAAGACTAAAGACGATAAAGTGGACAGCATTCTGAAGCCTGTTACCATGGCATTAGGGATCAGTTATTAACTAACAATGTGCTACTTGGAGCATACAGGAGCCTGACAATACAGTCTTACACCTTGATTACATCAGCTTGGAGCTTTGTCGGATTAATATTTTATTGTTAAGGGTTTAGATTTCATTTTTCCGTTAGCTGTTAAATAGGAGCAGAGTATCCATACACTTCCATTTATACAGGGGCTATCCATAAATGCTTTGTGCAAGATCTGACCTTTCTGGGTGGAGAGGCTAATGCATCATTTGAGGTAAGCAATGTCCCCCGCTGATATCTAACTAATGCATACTATGCCTCGGACTAAACAGTTTTAAGGGGAAATTAAAGAAAAACTTGGTAATGGCTCTCTCATACAAGACTAGTCTAAGGTGCACCTTACATAATAAACTTGCACAAGACGAGTGCCCAGAAAATGTTAAGTATAATTATGAAAGATGGCTTAATATGCCAAGGTAAGATTTAAGTACAACTGTTCCTATGATCAACCCTGAGCGAAAGGCCCAATGACATTGGAAAAAGTCTGAACAAAAAAGTCCCACGAGTATTAGGTTTTTATTTAAAATATGCTTTTACTTGTTGCACTTAGATTTTCATGAATTGCCCCACAAATGGCAACTAACAAAGCTTCAGTTATGGCTGGCCTAAGATATAGAAGCTGGTTGCAATAACCAAATGGCACACACACAATGCAGTGAAAATCAGGAACTCTGCTTTAAACACTTTTTTCCTAGCACTTTGGAGCAATTGCTAAGCAGAAGTTTATTTTATTGTGCCACTGGTACTTTTAAAAATAATTTCTGTTGTAGCACATGCTGTCATTGGAGAGATTTAATAACAAAATCAACATCTGCAGATTCGCAGGAGCCATTTCTGGCAAATTGAGACTTTTATAACACCCTTCCCATTGTCACAAAACTGCCTAATATTATACATCACATTTTCTACACATTTAGACATTCATTAGTTTACTACTGCACAAACTTTGAATTCAGGTGAGTAGATTACATCTAATTCTGGTTTTATTTTTCAATCAATTATTTCATTTGTTTGCCAGATTCAGGCATCAAACTACACGAGTCAACCAATCAACAAGAGCTGGGATTAAAGATTACCTTGCGCACAACCTCTTCCTCTTCCTGTCGCTTCTCATAGTGAGAAAAGTCATCAAAGATGGAGGTCGTGTGCTTGTAAGTGGCAATGATTTTAAGCACCAGTTTTGCTTTTTCTAAGGGCACCTCCTGCGTGTCTCGGGAGTTTGTGACCGGTTTATTGTCGTTATTCTCCAAGCGGATGTGCCTCAGTTGGTTGTTGGGAACGTCTTTGACAAACAGCCACTTGACATCAAACTTGCCCTTCCACTTGTCCTGGGACCAAACACCAGCACTGGTACCATAGTCCACTGGGGACCTCATCTCTGCTACGCCGCAAAAGTGTCCACTGCCGTTGACGCTGAAGAGTAGATAGACAGGTCCCTTACCGTTTATGGAACGGAAAGCGCTGTCCAGACGTTTATTCCCATGCTCTGTGCTGCACCAGATTGAGTATTTTATGGAGCGGTGGATGTCATCCTCAGAGTAGCTCTTAATGATAAACACACGTCCATTTTTCAGGTTCCAGTCAAAGTCCTTGGGGTTGTAGCTGTGGGCTGCTTTCAATTTCTCAAGAACAGGGTGGGAGTCATTTCCAGGGACTGCATGAGGTTGAGCTCCCCCAAGAGAGCTCCCATCTGGGCCCCCACCCTGGCCATAAGCAGCATTGCGGTTACGTGGGGCCACCCATCGGTTCTGCGGGGCCTGTGGTTGCTGTTGGACAGGAGGTGGATTTTGGTAAGGGGGCTGAGACATAGGAGGCGGCTGTGCTGGGATGGGCTGCAGCAGCTGTTGCTGGGGTTGCGGCTGAGGGATTGACTGGGGTGAAGGAATCTGTTGTGGTGTAGGTGGTTTAGCCACAGGCCCCTTATTGTCCCAAGTGCCGATATCCATATTATGTTTGATGGGGGGAGGAGGGAGGGCCCCTCCAATTATGGTCACAGGTTTAGTTTTAGTTTTTGGCTGTGGCTTGGCAGGTTTACTGGCTATGGCTGCCCATGAAGTTGGCTTGGAGGGAGGCATGCTAATGCTTGTGCCACCATTACCAGACAGTGCACTTGGCATGCCTACACTGTTAACCACAGATCCCACAGTCTTCACTGCAGAAGCAGTTACATTGCTGCCAATTTTTAGACCCACCATTCCCTGCTCAATGCTGTTCATGCCCGGGGCTTTATTTAGAGTTTCACTATGAAACCCAGTCTGTCCATCCACAATTGTGCCCCCTAAGGAACTTGGTGGGTAACTGTAACTGCCCCCATATGCTGAATTTTGGGTCTGCTGCCCCTGGGAACCACTAGTCCCCCATGCGGAGAAGGCTGGGTTTTCTGGAAAGAAGTTGAATCTATGCTGATAGATGTTGTTCCCCAGGCCTCCGGGCTGCCCAAAGACTGCATCATGCACGAAATGGTGGTCTCCATTGCTGAGCTGTCCATATGGGGTGAGGTATGGAATGGGTGGATCTCCACCAGTTGACCATGGTGCCTCACTGAGAGAGTACGGAAACCCAATAGATGGAGGATAGTAGCTGGACAAATACGGGTCTGTCATGGAAGGGTAGCTGTTACTCTGAAGGCACAAACAGAAAGTATAAATGCATACTATTTGCAAAATACACTGAATTAGTTACAGCAAAACATGTAGTGCAGCATTAAAAAAAATTCAGCTTAAACTTACAAGAAAACAGCAATACATGATACCCAGAGGTAATTGTAATTAGCTTGCTTCTGCAGTAACAGTTTCATGGAATGAACTCTGTATCAAAGTTGAACCCTCCCA
Source organism: Pipa parva (assembly GCA_019650415.1). Taxonomy (NCBI): domain Eukaryota; kingdom Metazoa; phylum Chordata; class Amphibia; order Anura; family Pipidae; genus Pipa; species Pipa parva. The sequence continues at coordinate 12,441 of WMED01007687.1, forward strand.
TCTTACAACCCTTCTTTCAGCTGTGCACACTAGGTTACTCTAACATGACTGCTATAGGAAAGATTGAAAGAAAGCAATACAATGAATTTCATTATTTTGGCATTACTGGTCCTTTAAAGTGACCAACCACTAATTCTAAATTTAAAAAATTGAAACAAGAATGCCCAAGGTAGCCCATAAAGCAGATTCTTTATTGAATAATTTCACTGAAACTTCAGAACTCTGGAAACCAATCAGCAGCTAGCAGGTGTGCAATCCCAGAGAGCTACTGACCATCTTCATTCTGCTGATTCTAGTAAGAACTTCATCTTAGACTCTACTGAGCATGTGCAGGATGCTGAAACAAAGATGACTCAGCAACCTGCCCATGATCAAGATGCAGACAATAGGAATAAACTAAAGGATTCAGGAGTTAATATGAAAAACATTTGTTTTGGCATAAGTATTCAGATACCTTTGTCTGTAGGTGCCCTTCAGTTTCTGCAAATATTAAAAAGCAGTGGTGTTTTATCTGCTATAGAACTACAACTACTGAACTGCATGTAGATATAACTCAACAAATGAAGGGCTGCTAAACACACTACATTACCCAAACTAAAGTTGAACAACCTTTCCCTATAGTCTTAACACCAAAGGAAAAAAAATCTGGGGAGGTACGGATATGAAGAAATTGGATATTCTGAACAAACCTTATAGGCCTTTAAGCCATAAAGAAGTAAATACTTTCAAATAAACTATAAACCAAAAATTCCCACTGGTCTACGTTACTGATAAAGAACCCATAGATACAATGACACAAGCTGTAACTCTACTAACGGGAAACCTATTAATATGTTACTGGAAGGTACCATCCTCCTGGGAGTGGGGGGGGGGGGGGGGGGGGGGGGGGTCAACATTGATACAGAATAAAGATAAAAGGCTGAATTAGTTATAAAGTTAACTGCTGCATAGTGTGGAATATGTAATAGCTATTCATTTATACAGAGGCTCTGAAATTCTAAAATATTTCTTTAGCGGGAAGTCATACCTAAATGTTTATTGTAGCTTAAGATTTTGAATTGTGCATGAAACAGATGCAAATGAATATACAAAAAAGTATGTTATGTCAATACACTAAATTACTCTGCTTAGCAAAAACCTTTAATGTCAAGACAATTACTCACCTGGCCAGACTGTCCAGACAGATACTGCTCAAAGTCGTTGTCGTGAACGTTGTCCTTCAGGGATCCATTTTGAACTGAAATAAGATCATTGTTTGAGCGCCCTAGTGGAAAAACTTTTGGGGAGAAATTGAGTTTACAACTAACTTAGAGAAAGCAAAAAGTAAATGTAACTCTCTAAACATGGCTTGGTTATTACAAGATTCCAAAGAACCCCCAAGAAGGTTTCATGCTATCAACCCCCAAAAAAATATAACCTTGGACTGTAGTCGCCCTTTAAGGAGTGACCAAAAATGTAAATATTTCACATAATTTATTTATTGTTTTTTTGTTAAGAGGAGCAAGCTAAATCCAAATTCATTTGTAGATTCATACTCTTTTATAGATATTTGCTATTAGATTAGCAATCTTCAGTAAAAGACTGTCAAAGCTGTGAAACTACAACCTTCCTTCATTTCAGGAATGCTGGGAAGTGTAGTTTAATCAGCAATGCTGACAGAACCTATATGCCTTACAAATTAAAAGTCTGTTAAAGAAACACTCACATACTAGCTGCATATATAAACTTGTTATAAAAGAGCACATTTCACCATTAGGAAGCACAACAGGCTAGTAGGGCAAGTAGATACTGCAGAAATTTCCTTCCTGACATGCCTAAACTTCTGTGGACAGAGCTTCTGTTGACAAGGGAACTCTGTAGCTCTACTTTAGTAAATTGCCAGTTCATTATATAGATATTACCCTAGTATATCCATAGATATGCACAAGGGTTTAAAGAGAATGTTCAGCCAGGGGACAACTCACATTTTAAATAATTTCTAGAATTTTCTGTTTACTGATCTTTTAAAAGCTATTAGACAGAATAGTCAAAAATTAGCAAAAAAAATTTAACACTAAATAGCCAATTTTATTGATGGATAAAACATAACCGATTTTATTTAAAATATTCAGGTCCTCTGGCTGAACGCACTCTAACATACAGGGGGGAATTCACGATAGTGCGAAGTGAGGTGCGGAGTCTTCGCCTCACTTTGCACTGATTGATATGCGCTCGCTGATGTCCTGCACACGGACATCAGCGAGCGCTTTAAAGGGATTCCAGTCTTGGTGAGACCAAAAGAGTCGCCTCGCCGAGACTGGAATCCCTTTAAAGTGCTTGCTGATGTCCACATGCAGGACATCAACGAACGCATATCAGTCAGTGCGAAGCGAGGCGAAGACTCCCCACTATCGTGAATTCCCCCCATAATGTCTTAAAAACAGAATGTCTCTGTATTTGAGCTTATATTTTGTTCATACAGAAATAAGCTTTAAAAAACATTCTAATGTTAAAAAGTCAGTATTCTTTATGTTTAGGGGTAATTTACCAACACAGCAATGAGACACTGGCTCACTTTAAAAAAAAATAAAAAATCTGCTGCATATTATACTACCTTAAAGCCATTGTTGTTATTATTGCAGCCTGTGAGCTGACCTACTCAGTGCCTGATACACCCAAGTCAAGGCAGAAATAAATACTCAACTTCTCCCCACAATTTCAGCTACCCAGGGATTTCTGGGAGTAAGTAAAGAAACCAGTACTAGGGGATAGGTTTCCTAGTTTCATAGCTGGTGCTTTTAGGCAACCTATGAGGCATTATAGGAGGGGTAAAAATAAGGGAAACCTAGTGCAGTCTTTTTCTATGCATTGGCTGGTAAAGGGCAAGATAATGCAAGGCCCAGAATAATCCTGCAAATTAATTAAAATGTAAATACAAATTCCTAATTATTTCTTTGGATAGAATTTTCTGATAGCTAATTCAATTAGGCATAATGTCTTTAAACCAGGAAACATAGTGCAATTATACAGGTCCTCTGGAACCACAAGTTCACAATTCCTTATAATCAACCTATCAGTGTGAAACAGACATTACTGCTTATCTATATATTGGCCATAACATTCATGTGCTGCATGAATATCTAGAAAACATGCAATACAATTGTTCCCAAAAATAGGCTTGCAAAACTCAAATCTTTCCTTAAAATATACAGAACTGTAACTGTTCTAGATAAGTGATAACTTACAATAAAAGACTATATCAATGTGTTTGTTGATTAATGTCACAGATTTGTAAAGCCTAATAAAAACTGAAAAAGTTGTGACCACACTGTAAACAATAACTATTGAGAATTTATTGCTGTAGATAGCAGCTGCAAATTTATCAGACCAACATTTTGTGGACTGAATAAAATTGTAAAGCTCAACAATCCTTACTGCTAAATTAAGAAAGTTTTAGTTCCCAAAGTGAACTTTTATTTCCTACAACATTTCACACAATGAACAAAATAATTACATTGTTAAAGAAGAGAGTTGTCATCTGTGAAATGTGCAGGGGAAAACAAGGTCCTCCACCCTCTTGTTTCAAATACTGCCTGGAAATAGCTTCATGATTCTATGCTTGCAATACACTTATATTGCACTTTATTGAGCGCTTCTCTCATCTCTCTATTGTATAGTTTTGTTAAATTGGTCAATGCTGCAAAACCTAGTGGTGTTTTTATTATGGATTTTAGCAATGTACAGTTCTTTTCTAGCCAAACCCAACTGAAAAAGAATATGACTGTCAGAAAGAAGATGCTAGGGTAAACATAATAGACAAAATATATTTGCTCACGTACCTTTACTGTCCTGTCCCTTTGGTCTCTGAAGCATAGCACAAGCAACCAAAATAAAGGGAAAAAAGAAAAGAAACCTTTAAATGAAACATGAAAACATTAAACTGTAAGACAATAGAGATCGAGTATATCCTGAGGCAGATAAGACTTAAGGGTGTAGGTCTAGGGTGTAAATTAGAGTGATATCATTAAGGGAATTGTAAAAGTTCAATTGCCATAAAATACTCAGTAGAGCACAGAGGTAAAGGCCTGCCATACACAGAGCGATTACTTTCAAAACCTTGTTTCAGTCATTTGCTGAAATCGCTCAAAAAGATTGCTTAAGATGAACAATTGGTACATTCACTTGGATAGCCGGGGGATATCTGTGAATTTTAATCAATGCCTATAGCAATGTAGCAATACATTCATTGCTCTGAAACCTACATAATAGTGACTAATGTATGGCCACTTATAGAGTACGTGATGTGAAATCTCTCTTAAATTTAATTCCATCACCCAGGATATAAGTATGTGGAGGTAGGTGATGGGGACTGGGGTGAATCAGTCTAAAGGAGTAGGTATTTGGGTTATGTGTGCACACACTGGGTGCAGTTGATGGTAAGAGTGGCATATAGCAGATATAGAGCAGATTCCAGGAGTAGGCAAGCATGATGGATTAAGTGAAAAAAATGGGGTTTAGATAATAAAGTTGGGGCAGTTTCCAGGAGTAGATGTTGCGAAGTAGACAGATGGGACACTTTCCATGGGTAGAGGAATTGTGTGTGTGTGTGGGGGGGAAATTAGACAGAAACCAGCTACTAGGGGTAGAAATACAAGAGGGATTTCGGAGGGTAGATAATAGAGATGAAGTAGATTAGGGGAAGAGATATGTATTAGGGAGGAGGTAATATAGATATGAGATTTTAGAGGTAGATATGAGGGGTAGTTGCAGATGGTTGATTAAAGACTGGCAGATACAGGGGGAAGGAATGGGGTTGGATAATAGACACTAAGCAAATTAGAGGTAGGTGGGTATAAGGGGGTAGATGCCGCAGGGTAAGAGAGAGAATATAATAATTCAGGGAGTTGGTAAGTATGAGGGGGTAGGAGCAAACAAAACAGATGGAGGTAAGTCAAAGGGTAAGTATGAGAGAGTAGGTAAGGGAACAAATAAAAGATTGGGTAATTCAGAGGGTAAGAAGAAGGGG
>WMED01007688.1:2310-15587 GCA_019650415.1 Pipa parva
ATAGATAGATAGATAGATAGATAGATAGATAGATAGATAGATAGATAGATAATAGATAGACCCCATTTGTTATCAATGACATGTATAGGTATGATCAATGCTACCAGTTTAGACATTGTCAACACTAAAAATTCTAATTCCACTTGATCTATGAAAGTGTCAGCAGTGCCATATATCCTTCTGTGCAATCCTGTCTTCTCTAAACTTCTGAACATAGTTTAAAATACATAGTTGTTACTAAGAATAAAAAAATATTGTAATAATCTTTACATGGAAAATATGTCTAACTGGATTTAAGTTTAGGGTGGTCCCCTTTTTTTGCACATTTCTTAGCTTGCATTGTCCATTAAATATAATATTCTAATAGATGAAGTGTTGATGGCCTGTTTAAGTGATGTTACCGTTGAAGCTATTGCTATTGTAGCCCATTATAATATGACACATTCATGTCTGTCCACTCCTCTGTGTTGCCTGACATGGATGACATCTTACATGTGTTTTCATGGTCCTACCTCTCTGCCATTGTTATATACTGTATACTTTCTCTACTTTTCTCTTATGGCTGCTGTCCTTCCTTACATCTTTTTATCTGCAGTTGCCTTATATTTTACTTCCATGGTTATTTTTACGTTTCCTATTTCCTTCTTTCTCGTCCTCTAATACCTTCTTTTTATTCCTCACAGAGTGGAGTTTTTCAAATGGTATAAATTGCATTTGTTCTTTGTAATGCTGTTTGCCTTACTGCCACACGTTATACAGAATTCTGTGGTGATAATTTATTGGTGAACCATGGGATCATTTTTAATTTTTATGAAGTGATACGGAATAAGGGTTTTCACATTGTAAAATGCTGCAAAACTAATTTGTATAAGTGCTCTGCCAATAAACAGTCTTACACAATCAAATAAATGTTCTCAGCTTCAATCAAATTTATTTCATCGTAATAATAGTAAAACTTCATTTTATTGGGCTTGTTGTTACAATGGATTCCTACAAAGTTATTCTTTGTGCAGACCTGTCATGTTTGTAAAAGATAAGAAATTGCACTGAAATTATATACTATGGCAGGCAGTACTTTTCTTATAAAACCTATAACAGCATGTCACCTCATAGAAAGATTGTTAGAAATTTTCTCACAAAGCTTGTAGCTATGTAAGCTGGTATAGCATTTTACATATTTCTGTTAAATGTTGTATTTAGTACATTGCTATAGCACAGGGGTGTCAAACTGTTGCCCGTGGGCAATCTGGCCCCTAATGTAACTATATTTGGCCCACAAGAAAATACTAAATGTCTGGCACAATGGTAGACATCGCATGCATAGCTAATACTACAAATCCCAGAATGCTCTCATCAAGCAGGACCCACAAGCACCAACTCCTCTGTTGACATTAATTAGCATCCTCCTCATACTACCAGCCACATCCGGACACCCCTCCCAAAAACGATCAAACAAAAACTGGAAAACACAATCTTTGTAGAAAAGTGGGAAGCACAATATCTGTTCACAAATGTAAAGGACAGACCTGTTTGAAAAGATTCATCTGATGAGAAGGAAACACTTCCGCAATTGTAGACATTTATTTAATAAATATCAAGATTGACTCACGACTTTGCCCAAGTTTTTAATTTTGGCACACTGTGTATTTGAGTTTGACACCCCATAGTGGTTCCATTAAAAAATAAAAATCTACTTATTAGGACTTTTTCTTTATACAATTATTAATTTTACCTTTTGGATACAAGTTGCCAATAACTTGATTAAGTGAGTTGTGAATTGAAATACATACAGACAGAGTAGGTTTGAATGCAGCATCTACAGCCATACCCATTTTTTCAGTTGACTGCAATGTATATGTCAGATTCCGAAGACCTTTCCTACTCTTTTTATACAAACACCTGCTATATTTTGCACCCACATTGGACCTTTATTCCACCAAACCTGTAGGCACTGAGAATATTCATTCATTATTATTATTTTTTATTATGAATATCTGGATGTTGATATATTGACCGTGAATACCACACCTACTTATAACTGGTATTTGTGCAAATCTTATTTTGATTAAGGATGCTCATCAGTTAGAGAAACATATGTTTTACTAACATTGTTCTTCCATCAAGACCTGGAAACAGTTACTGTCCATAATAAATCTCCAAACACTTGCAGTGCAGAGTCTGACCACAGAAAAGAATGCCCCCTTCTAAGGGGCATATAGCCCATCCTGCTTTTTACAGTTATTATTGTTCCCATATGCTGCTTATCCATGTGCTCCACACTTCCCACATATTCTTGAATGCCTGCCACATGGCAATTCTTGACTCTGCCCCCTGCAGTCTCAAACATGTGGCTTCCTCTAATGAGAGTAGATCTCTGGAAAAAAAAAATCTCCATGGAAACCAATTTCCACAATAGGAAAAAAAAACATATCCCACAGTCTACGTTGGTCGGTTTCCTAGCGACCACCCCACAGAATAAGTAAAATACTGCTCACAGGGGTCACTGGGACTCATCACATTATCTATAATTTTATTTGCATATTAAAAAACATACCCTTTGCCAATCATAATTTCATTTATATGTAATTTACAATCAAATCATCAAGGGATTAGAAAAAGAAAGATATAAAGGGACCCAAAAGAAACTAGAATGTCATGAAGGATCAGTCTAAACTGAGCATAATTAGACATACCTAGAATGCCAAAATAATTGCTAAAACAGATTCAATATTTATTAATTAAATGCTTTTTTGGAGAAAACCCACACAAAGAATGGATCTCTAGATTTCCAGGACAAAACTGCTATGCCAAGCCAAAAACAAGGATTTGACTGGTATTAGAGGCCTCTATAAAGCTGCTTCCGGCTATTTGTAATGAGAGAAATAAAGTCAGATTGTTCACTGATATAATAATAGAGGAGATAGCCCATTTATTGCAGAAAGGTGAGGCAAAAGTACAATGTTTCAGGAAGCAAGCCCTTTTGTCAGTTACCAGCAATTTGTAGCCAACCTTACTACTATTTAAATCACATTGTGCTAACCAATTGGAAATTGGTGACTGGTTGGTCCCAAAAAGCAAAAAGAAACCAATGTAAATAGTGTCTAAACACAACTCTATACTTCTAATTCTATCTATCTAGTTTAACATGCAAAGCAAGTAACTGTAGGTGTATTTTGTATCTACTGATTTAGATAGTGCTGACATATTATGAAGCACTTTACAGAGAATTATCATTCATTTTAGTCCATACCCTGTGAAACTTACAATCTAGTTTCCCTATTCAGTCACACACACACAGATGTATGTTTTTGGATTATGGGAGGAAACCCACACAGGTACGGTGTGAACACACAAACTCAGAACCCAGAACCCAGAACCCAGCACTGCAAGGTAGCAGTGCTAAACACTGAGCCACCACACTGCCCAGATGTCATTATTTAACACTTTGTGAAAGTAACTACTTTGTACAATTCAGAAAAAAAACTAGTCAAAATAACTCAAACTAACAAAGTAAGTTTGCATGCAATCCTAAAGAAAAACTACTGTTAACAACTGAGATAATAAAATGTGTTTTATTCAAATGAACGAAATCAGCCCTCCTAATTCAGTGTATCAATTAAGTTATATGGCAGAGATTTAAAAAATGATAACTGATAAAGTGTCACGGGTTAACTGGGAACACACAGGAATTACTACGGAACTGGGTCGCCACTTGAGGAGCTATAGCGAACCCAGAGCCCGTTACGCCTCTAGAAGAACTAAGGCATACAAACATGAAAGGAAACAGGGTCAGGTGGTACACCTTCTGGAAGCACTAAGGTGTACGTGCACACGTGAACAAACGGGGAGTGAGAGGAACAGGATAACGTGACTTAAAAATAGATGTGGATCCTCTGTACCACAGTAGGAGTTTAAACTGGTTAGCCCTGAGGCGCGGAATCTAAGGAGGGCCAGGTCTTCACCCTTAACCCCCGCAAGGGGGTATGGCCTTTGCGGCAGGCACCTCCCAGGTCGCGGCCCTCAGGGTAACCCCCCACTGATGGCAGCTAGCACTCACTTGGACTACTAGCGATAACCTGGAACAGCTCAAAGCAAATGGAAGAAGATCACTTTAAGACGCTGTCACTTTGGGGATGAAGCAGGCTGTACAGGCAAAATAGGCAGGCAGGTAGACAGGCATAAAATGCCAAGCAGAATCCAATCTTTAGGCAGACAGGCAAGCAGGCACGATCCAACCCAAAGCAAGGTTGCAACAATAATACTCAAGCACTGTGCTAATCACAGCGCTCACCTTTTAAATCCCCCGCTGCTGACGTCACTCGTGACGTCAGCCGGCCATGATTGGCCGAGAACCCGGAAGTGCTGGGATACATGCATCCCAGCACTTGCCGGCACCAGGGAGTCCGGAGTCACGAACAGCGCGGCAGACAAGGTAAGCGCTGCTCGTGACATAAAGCATGAAAGAATATGAAAGTATGTAGATTATATTAAAAATAAAAACCTGTATGTATGTGGTCCATTGGTTTAAACTGTAACTTCTGAAACCACAATTCTACTAACAATATTTAAATAAGGAGTTAAGAGCCTTATTTCTTTATCTCGGTGCATAACAATATTGGTATTCTTATATATAAAAACAATATGTGCATTAAAAAAATCTTGCTGAAAATGTTTTTAAATTATTTTTCTCTATTCCACTCTACTGTCCTTAATTAAAGCTATACAGCATACATTGTATTTTGTTACCTAACTTTTGAATGTACCCAACATGTTCCTCCCAAGAAAAATCATTCACTGGAATTTTAAAACTGACCAATCACTTGCTCAGCTCTAATGAGATGGAGGATATTCTGACTACCTTAAGGTTCTTTCCTAGAATATACTGCATCTACACGGAGTGAATTGGCATGTTTACATCATTGTAAGACAGTGAAACAGATTTACTTTCAAGGATACAATTTTGACATGAATTATTGGGTTTTTAAGACTTTCCAGTGTACCTCCCTTGTGGCATATAAATACAGATATGGCAACTAACATTGAAGGCATTAAAAATTGCTGTCAGGGGTGGTTAAACAAGAATATACAATATATTTCAGTGATTCAAAGTTGCAGTTTCTTGTATGATTCAGCACTGAGAAAGATACAGCAAGCAGTGCTAAAACAGCAGCTGCATAAAGGACACTACTGTGTTTGGCTGTGTACCAGTGAACATAAAGTGATATTATATTAACTGGCTACAGTACTATTAGTATGAAGGGGAGATTGCTGGTGACTCCATATCTCCACTCTATACTTCTTGTGATGTTCATATTATACATTGACTTGTGAATATTTATAAGGGCGACATTCAATAAACTCGAAAAGACCCGATTTGGTATTTTCGAATTTATTCCCGTGCAGTAAATATCGCTGAAAATATTGACCATTTTTTTCGATTGATATTTATCGATAAATCGTGTTTTTCAATTGGAATTTTTGGCTGAAAATGTGACCATACTTTAGATTAGTAGCATCCCTATCTTTTCAGTGAAAAATCCAATCAAAAAGTTTCTATTGGTAAATATCAATGGAAAAAAATGGTTGATATTTACTGGGAGAAACAGCCAGGATCTCATGGGAATAAACTCGAAAAGACAAAATCAGGTCTTTTCAAGTTTATTCAGTTTTGCCCTAAATGTACAGATAGACTATCCTTTTATGCACACTTAAGAAAATGGGTACATCTGAACACAAATAATCTGCAATGCATTTAAACTCCATCTTCTTGCTATAGATGGTAGTAGTCAGCTCACAATAGTAAATGTAATAAATCTAGGCTATTATATCACATTAGTAGAACTAGTCTCAAATCTAGGCTAGTAAATCCCATTAGTAAAGCTAGCCTTAAAGTTATACTGACACCTGTGTAGTTTTATCCCTATTCTACAGATCTTTGAAAGTTACCTATAAGCCATGTTTTTATAATTTTTTGTCAGAGAGATAAAAAACATACCTGATATTTGTAGCAAATGGTCCAATTTTACAGCTTTTCAGGCTTTTGTGGGGATAGGGCTTCTAGAGAGATAATGGAGAATGTTTAAATGCCCATAGTAAAAGGGGTGAATAAAACAGTCACTGATTTCTCTTTATTTATTTACAGTCAGGGTCAGACAGTAGTAGTGGCCCATCGGACCCTGGTCAGTGCGGCTCCAGGCCCCGGGATCTTCTCCATTCTTGGGCTTTTGAGTGATATCACATGTCATGTGACGTTGGCCGGTGAAGGATCTCCATTAGGTCCCACTTGCACAGGCTGACTCTATTTTTACCAGGGGAAACATTTAAAAAAAAAGTTGTGTGGGAGTTGTTGACTGAATTAAAAGAAAAATAGTCTCCCAGGCCAGTTAACTGTATAGGTTTACTCCATGAAATACAGGTATAATATAAAAGTCTTAGCACTTGAGGAAAGGTGTTAAACCCAAAACATCTGCTGCTGTGTTGTAAAGGAGCACTGAATGAATGAAATCATCCCAAGGTGATAAAGTGAGGTCTGCTGTTTCTTATTATCATATTAAATAATTAGTTATTACCCAAGATTCAAACTGTTTACGGATATCTTGAATTGCACCAGATATTCTTTACATTTTTGCTGCAGTTTTTCTACAGATGTAGCTAGGCAAACTTTGACTCTTGCAATAGGTTTGGTTTTGCCACATTCCAGCACAATAAGATAATATTCTTTAAGGTAAGTTTACAACAAAAATAATTGACAATTATTATTCTCCTTAAAAATCCAACAACAAAAATAATGTATTAAATGATTTGAATGTTTATCCATTCAAATCAGTCCCTTCACTTGTCAAAACTGAAGGCAGCAGTACTAAAATGAAGTCACTCTGCTGCTTACACACTTTAAAGAAAGAGATGGTTTGCAAATAGACGAGCTTCCTAAAAATTGCATCAACCAAGCACTTTCTGTAACTGATGCTAAGCAAATCAGAACTATTTTGTCCCTTTCCTCTATACATTTCAGTTGTGGGATTCCTTGCTTAAATGCAGTAGCATGCTTGAATCAGGCATTATGCAATAAGCTCTGGGGGTAATTCAGCAAGATGCAAACTCACCTTGCGAAGCTTCGATTCACCCCCCAAAAAAATGGTTATGCTCTGGCTTCTCTCCTACAAGCCCACATCAGTGCACGCTTTAAAGGTATTCCGGTCTCGCTATGCGACTCGAGTTTTAGGAGAAAAGCCAGCGCAAAACCATTTTTGTGAGGTGAATCGATGCATCGTAAGGTGAGTTCACACCTTGCTGAATTTATGTGGATTTGAACCTGGGACCACTTATTTGTAGGCAGTAGTGTGATTGTCTAAACTGAAATGCAGCAATATTCTTGCTATCCATTGGGTGTAATGCAGAACTAGCGATATTATAAACTGGGAATTATCAGCACAGGTGCAGTCTATCATGCAATCCGCAGCCTTATAAAAAGAACAATCATTTCCTGCTTTCTGTTGCCTAAGTTTGTCTCTGTATTACAGAACCTGCTGAAGCTTTCATCTACATTCTATGTCTACTGACCTTGGCAGATTTTCCATTTCTAAGCAAATTTCACTAAGATTGTCTGTTTTAATTTGCTGGGACAGATTAAACCTACATCATCTAAATCGCTGCACGTGGTGTATGTTTACTAAGACTGTCTACATTTATTATCAGTATTACATTACTGGATTCCATTTTTATATGGGGCTAACATATGTTTGACCCCTTTGAGGTTTATTCACTAAAGTTCAAATCATTACATATAGGTGTGAATTTGCCTGCTAAAGACAGTCGCAGTTGCATCTTTATAATAAGAATATTGTCGCTACTTTACTATGGAAATATTGTCGCAGTCGCAATGTTAAAAAATTGTTGCGATCATGACTTTACAATGGGGAAATTGTCGCAGTCACAGATTTGCTATGGGAATCCGCTGTTTGAGAATTCAACAGTCAAATTTGCACCTTAGTGAATATTAGTGGATAACCCCCCCCCCCCCCCAAATGTTTTTAGCACTTTTTTACATTTATATAGATACTTTTTCAGCTCCCTATGACTTTTTACATTAATTATAACAGTGGCTGCAAGAGATACAGTAGATGTTTCCTTCAGTCTTGGATTAATTTCATCCATTTATCCCCTACATTCTTCCAATTTGAACACCTCATTCCTATAATCTTCAAGACAAGAATAAAAATGTTTATTATACACTTAGTTAAATTTATTAGAACTCGGAAAGGCCACTCTTGGGCCCTTATTCACCAATGTGCGAAGTGAACCGCGATGTGTTCGATTCACTTCGCACATTGTATTATGCGCATGCTGATGTCCTGTGCGCGGACACCAGCATGCGCATTAAAGGGATTCCCCTCCCGGCGAGGAGACTCGAGTGCTCTCGCCGGGAGGGGAATCCCTTTAATGCGCATGCTGATGTCCGCGCACAGGACATCAGTATGCGCATAACACAATGTGCGAAGTGAGTCGAACACATCGCGGCTCACTTCACACATTGGTGAATAAGGGCCTTGGTCTTCCCGAGTTTATCGCACAAGATCTCATGTTGTTCCCATGAGATTACCACACAAGGTTTTCAATTGAGTTTTTCAATCTTAATTTTTCAAATTTTTCAATGGAAAGGTAGACAACTAGCCATACTTTACATTAGTAGTATGGCTACCTTTTTATTGAAAAACTCACGTGGTAATATTGCGTGATAAACACGGAAAGACCAAGAGCGGCCTTTCCAAGTTTATTAAATTTCGCCCGTGTACTAATATACACTTGACTGAGAAATGTTGATTGTCTATACTGAGATATTTTCCACATTCATAAAAAATGTTCTTCTTCTAGAAGTTATTGTGCAAAAAAATCTTGCTAAAGAGATCCTGAACATACTTACGGTATATGTAAAATGCCCCATTCAACTGTACACAACTTGGAATTTAGCAATTCATAAATCCTTAGTTCATTTCTATTATAGCATTTTACAGCATCTTAGATATGTAAAAACATTTACAGCACATGTACAGTACAATGTATCAGGTAACATGACAATGTCTTTATCATTGCCTTTACTATGGGTTTTTATCCATTTGTGTATATGTCTGAAACATCAAATGTTTCTGAGAAAGCATCCAACTCACAATGAGGCTATAACAATGCAAGATTTATATTGTACTTTTCGCTTGAGGGATGCATAAGTGATTTGCAGTTAGAGAATAACACATAAGACAAGGTTTGAATTGAAGTTTTATTCATATTTTTTTAAACAAAACAATTCAGATTGATGTGTTGCAAAACAACGTACAACTTTTCAGTTTGTCAGAAATTAACATCATTTCTGCAAAAGATCTGGGCAACTCAATTTGATCATATCTACTTTACACAGGGGAAGCAGCCAGATCTATAGATTTAAAAACAACTAGCACTAAAGCATCTCAAGAGATTTTTACAAAATCAAAGAATTGGGTTGATTGAGGCTTTTTACACTTTTTATACATTATCTTTCCATAATGACTTATAATAAAATATGTAACGTCTTAAGGGGATATCACCTTTAAAAGACCAGTGCAAAGGCAGGAAATACTGCATTCAAATGATAGTTTTATGAAAACTACTTATATTTCATCATCACAAAAAAAATAATAAATTACATTTTGTTGTGCTTATCCATTAAATCCTATTTCGCTATACTTTAGATTCCAATAAAGTATCTCCGGCACTCCCAATTAAAATCAAGAGGTTTATTCAATAAATGGTTAAAAGACAAAATCCAAAGTGCAGAAACTTGTAAAAACAGCAGCAAGGAATGTTTCCTACTGTTGATGGGATTGAGCAGCCTTTTTCTTTCTCTGCATACTTTAGATTCCGCTGCTTTCTATTGGGTCAAAGACAAATTTTCAACTTGAAAAACAAAAAGGTTATTGATAAATATCAAACAGTTGAAAGCAGGATTCTTAGGGGGGAATTCAGGATAGTCCGAAGTGAGGTGCGGAGTGTTCGCCTCACTTCGGACTGACTGATCTGAGCTTGCTGTTGTCCTGCACGCGGACATCAGTGAGCGCATTAAAGGGTTTCCAGTCTCGGCGAGGCAACTCTTTTGCTCTCGCTGAGACTGGAATCCCTTTAGTGCGCTCGCTGATGTCCGTGTGCAGGACATCAGCGAGCGCAGATCAGTCAGATCAATTTCCCCATCGAGACATATCGCCAAGGAACTCCATTGAAAGCAATGTAAAGTGTAGCAGTTTTATCTCATTGATATCAGTCTTTTTCATTTAGTAATATTAAGTAAATTTTATTCGCTCCTATATAAATTGGTCAAATTTGAAAATGAGGCAAATGCAAAATAATAGTGAATACCTCCGAAACAGATCAAATAGTGGCGAATAAGTCCAAACGACCTTAATAAATATCCTCCAAATATTTGTGTCATTATAAATCAGAAAGCTTCACTCATACAGTAATGCTAACTTTAAATCTACCTTGTACCTCACTTGTAACAGCTCCGAGAATACTTCAAAAGTCGAGTTTGTCACAGGTCTTTCCACAGGTACAGATGCTTTAATCTTATTGCTATTGATTGTTTTGTTTTTTTTAAACACCCAAGTTATTTCAAAGCTTTTGCTATATGATGTTATCCGAATCTGAGAAATTGGATCCCTCTAAGACAGGGATGAATCTATCTACTAGAACATATTGGGATGTATGTTTTACAGTAGAACCCACTATAACTATGACCAGATAAATAACTAAAAGTAAATTTGTCCTTACAACCAAATGTATTTGGGGTCCCCCTCCTCCTCACAGGGAAAAAATATTTCACTTGCACTGCATCTATCCTGGACCTTAGTCTTTAATAATTATAGTTATGCCCCTAATTTGTGTTAAGAGGTATTTTATCGGAAATCCTTTCCGTAAATAATTGGTGTGTATTGTGTTTTCATTTTAATGTTTTGTCCCTCATGCAACCAAATCAGGAGGTAATTCAGGAAAGTCCGAACTTACCTGGCAATCCTTCGATTCACCGTGCAGAGACTGGTACGCACTCCCTGCTTTCCTGCACTCGGAGATCAGCGAATGCTTTAAAGGTATTCTAGGCAACTCGAGTGGTCGCGAGGTGAGGCGAAGTACCTTTAAAGGGTTCACTGATCTCTGCGTGCAGGAGAGAAGGGAGCGCGTACCAGTCTCTGCGAGGTGAATTGAAGGATCGCCAGGTAAGTTTGGACTTTCCTGAATTACTCTCAGTCTTGTTGCAACTGAATTGAAACGGAGTAGTTACAGCTACACCAATTCCATTCCATAAACAAGTAAGAAAAAAAGTAATTGATTTTACATCCTCTGCAATTTTGTTGATTTGTATATATCCCAACAGGTTATTGTTACCCGACTGGTCTCTATGGTCTCTAGTCAGTACCCTTCTTTAAATGACCACAGTTAGATATGTGTTGGTAATACATTATACTGGTAATGGTACATTATTGATAGCACCCCAACTTCATCATACCAATGGGATTAACCTTTTATATCATGCCTCTCCAATTAGATGTATCGATGTCAAAAATCAAACATAAGGTAGAAGTTTCCTCTTGTGATACACTCAGTTATTTTCAGGATTTGCCAAATTAGCACCTTGGGACAAAGCTTACTGAGTAAAATAATAGTGTCAAAGGTGCTGGAGCTGAACAGTATCCTGTTTCACTGAAATGAAGGTGTTTGCAGAGACTATAATTATTTGTGCAGTTTATAATTTCAGAATATCTATGGTGATCATTTTCTTGTTTGTTTTTTTGTTGCAGTTTAGTGGCCAGATCAAAAGCCCTCATTTTAAACTACCCATTACCTACCTATTACTTTCTAATGTTAGCTTTATTTCACCAGTTTCAGCCCTCACAGGGAAAAACACTCAAGTTATTTTATTCCATTTTTATTTATCATACAATTTTTAGCAGTTGGCTTTGAACGTGAGACTGCCTTCATTTTATAGGCAATCATCTTGGCTATCTTGGCTATCTAATTTATACCTAAATTGGACTTGCAACTATTTACCATATGATTAGTTCTGCAGATTCTTGTATTTAACTACATACAAGACCTGGGAACAGAATCTGGACAAGACATGCTTGAATCTGATAGAGAGCATGTCCAGAAGGATTCAGGCAGTGCTGAAAGTCAAAGGAGGATTTACAAAATACTAACAAAATAATAAAAATTTAAATTTATAATTTTAGAAGAAAAAAACAGTAACAATGCAGTTACATGACAAGAATCTGCATAACTAATCATATACTAAATAGTTTCAAGTTCAATTTATGTATAAGAAAGCCAAGATGATTGTCTATAAAATGATGGTAGTCTCATGTTCGAAGCTATAGTGGATGGTGAGATATGGATCCTGAAAGTCAAAAGTTCAAAACATTGTTACCCTTTTGCTCCTCAGTGTATGAGTGCTTTAGCGCTCCTTTAACAGAGTGAAGATATGACAGCTAGTATCATCTGACTTTTCTTTATCACAGTAACTCAGAGCCCCCCCCCCCCTTATTGCTAGTGGAACAGTCAGAGACTTTATTCTGGATCTAGAGATGAGTTGCATGGCAGATGCCTTCATAACTTTACAGGGCTATTATATCTGATGTCAAAAAAAGGTAATAGGTAAGGTATAGTTAATATTTAAATTATTTCCTTTAACAACTATAGCACACATGGGTGTTTAATCAGCAAAACATTTATTGGAAAGATAGATATCTATGCTTCAAGGCAAACCTTTTACATTCCATGCCAACCCTAATAATATTTAGAGACTGTTTCCTGGCATACATCAGCTGTGTAAGCACAGTGACATTCCTAGCAAAAAATATAGCAAACAGCCGTATGTACCCTTAGACGTAACAGTTGAAATATATACATTTAATTGAACTGACAGCTGGCATCCCTTTTTTCATACCAAAGTATTTCTAAAAGAAAGCACCTCTCTTCCAAATCTCCTTCTTTTCTTAGACATTTTCTGCAGTTACACCTTCCTTCTGTATTTTTAACAAATGGATGTTTTAGGTGTATAATTTCATTTGTCTGTTGGGTTTATCTACATTGTAATTAACAAAGACACATTTCTCTACAACTCCATAAGGACCTTGCCATTTGTCGACTTGTTTTCTCTCTGTCAGGGATAATATTGTCAAAACTTTTTCTCTGATTCAAATCACATTGTGCTAACAATTTTATCATTTCAATATTTAGTCTCTCTTAGCTTATTTCTTAAG
>WMED01007689.1:7432-17444 GCA_019650415.1 Pipa parva
GGGGGGGGGGTTGTTAGGATAGTTTTACTTACCTCCCGGCAGAGTTCGGCAGCATGTGCTGTTGCTGCTGCTGCTGGCAGCACATTAGAGGGGAAGGAACCAGGAAGCGCTGATCACATGCGCTCCCGGTTTCCTATTGGCTCCTGTGACCGATTGGGTTGCAGGAGCCCTCCTCTTTGCACAGAGGGAGTCAGCTAGAACTCCCTCTTTGTCGGATCCAGCGCTCCACCGGCGAACAAAACTCCTGGTGGAGCGCAGGACCAGGGACTGCAAACTCACGTCCCGAGTGCCACAGATGGCCCACAGGCCACGAGTTTGAGACCACTGCCTTAGAATCTGCACCTTGGGTGGGGCCAGTTCCAAATCCACTGTGGTGTTGTGGAAACCCCAAGTATCCTGAAAATAGTATACCTCAGCTATATATTATACTGATGCTGAACAGCCCCTGTATTTTTATTGTATATGTTATACTATAATTAAAAAAATGTGCAGTTTCTATTTCTAATATGTAATATACATTTATCATACCAGGGGTTTGTCTAAGAGAAACTGCTAAATATAACCCCCTGGAAATTCTCACTATGTTTCATATGGTGTCTGGTGAAACACAATCTTGTAATGCATGGTGCCGATTAGTAACAGGCATATAGGAAAGCCTTGAAAAGATTTTTATTTTTGCTAAAATCTGCACATGTATAGTAGAAATTACCTTTAAAGTAAATGGTTGCTCTTAAACATTCCAGTAGTGTAACTTTCAACCTTTAAACTTCTAACCTTTACAAACTGAAATATTCAAACCTCACTGAAAGTTTATAACACTTTAAAACCAACAAACATGTTAACAAAAAAACAAACTTTTCCCCTTCTCCCCAGCAGTGAAGTATCAAGGCATACAACCAGGCTTCCCATTGCTACAACTGCCTGCAAGTTTGCAGGAGTCCCTGGGATCCTATACCTCCAATCCCTGTGTGGGAAGTATCTTCCATGGGCCTCCCTTATCCCACATTCCCCTTATTGCTCTAGGGCTGAGGGCTCTCCCATTAAATATGTCCCTACCTAAGGTCCCCAACCCCAAATTTAACAGCCCCCCATCCTAAACATCCAGCATGTGGGTTGATGGGTTTGAATTGGGACCCTTACCACCTAAGTATTAGTCTCAATTCATCATCGCTGCACCCATTGCACAAAAAATTGCCATAAAAAAATTCATCCTATATACAATTATATGGGCAGTTCCCTGTCAGGTAGTTATGGTGGTGTCAGTGAAGAGTCAGTAAAGACAAAGAAGACTTTTTATATGGAGATGGGTGAGAAAAGAGGACAGCAGAAAAGATAAGGGCAACTTTAATGCAGGCTTTTATAAAAGCCAGATGAAGTAAGACACTGGTCATATAAGGACATCATTTTTTTTGGTTTGTTTTCTTTTCTCTTTGGCTGAAATTAAAAAAAAAAAATCAGAATCCAAACTCAAAACCAAAACCTCTGTCAAAAAATTCAAACCTGGCACAGAGGTGGAATTTTAACCAAAACTAAAAAAAATTGAGGTCCACTTACGCCCCTAAAAATATATACATATTTTTCCTTTACTAAAACACCTGGAAATAGTTATACATATAAATATAAGGATCTTATATTTACCATAATGTGATTGATTGTACTTGTACAATGGATACAATAAGTTATCCATGGCATTTTCACTGGATTTCAAACAGCAGCATCTTAAAATTACTCTGTACAAGCAATAAGCAAAATCACTGTATACGGCATGGAACAAATGCAAACATCACATCAAAGGACTATGCTCATATCAGCTTTCATTGCTTATTGGCTATTGCACAATAATAATAATAGACTGTTCTGCAAGTAATTATAGGCAGACTGGAGATACTGATCAACCCATTTCACCACCTTTAATGAAGGGACTTTCAACTCTTTTTATTTTGTAAAATTAGACATTGAAATGAGCACAGCACTTATATTTCCCTATATATATATATATATATATATATATATATATATATATATATATATATATATATATATATATATATATATATATATATATATATATAGATGTATGTTAAAGAACCAGTAAAACCAGCATGGAAAATGACTACACAATACTGGTAGAAAATGTTATGTTTAAAGTTGAATTTCTGATTTGTATTATTTTGTTTGTTTCCCAATCTTGCGGTTGAAGCTGTCTTTTAAATTTTAAGTAAACAAACTCCAACCTAGTCCTATTGTTATTAATAACATGTTAGATAATATAGATTGATAAAGTGCTCTAGATAGCCCAGTTTGGCTGCGTCTTTATAATGACAATATTGTCGCAGTTGCGACTTTATTATTGGAAAATTGTCGCAGTAGTAACTTTAAAAAATTGTCGCAGCTTTACAATGGGGAAATTGTCGCGGATTTGCTTTGGGAATCCGCTGTTTGCGAATTCAACAGTTCAATTTGGACTTTAGTGAATAACCCCCTTAGAATTTCCATTAAAAATAATTTCTTTTTACTTCTGTAGTCTTAATATTCATATCATTGTGGATTGTTCTCCTACAGGGCTGATATGTTTACCAGTAGAATTAATCTAATTAACCCAGATTTTTTTTTTTTTTTAAATCGACCATTTAACTTTTAGTTTGCAGTTCACAGTACCAAGGGTTCATTCTGTATAATGTTTTAGGGCTAATGCCAAATGCAATATGTAATTATGGCATATGACATTAGAAATTAGTAAAGAAAGACTTTGCTTTGAAAATTGCCAATAATCAAGTCATGAACTCCTAAAGGAGGCTTACTGCACTAACAAGAAAAGCATCCCAAAAGAGGTGCACACAAAAGAAATATTAACAATAAGAATGACTCTTTTTATTGTGCTACTATATTATGCAGTGCTCTGCAGAGGCTTTTCATTCACTTCAGTCCCTGCCCTGTGGAGCTTACAATCTAGTTTCCTTATTTAGTCACACACTGATGTATGTTTGAAGTTTGTGGGAGGAAACCCATGCAGGTGCAGGGAGAACATATAAACTCCATTCAGATGAAGTCCGGTGTGGAATTGAACCCAGAGCCCGATGCTACAAAGCAGCAGTGCTAACCACTGAGCAACCACACTGCCCATGATATAGGATAACATTCTAATTTGTGGCATCTATGGGGCGTTGTTTGTTCACAGATCATTTTGTACCATGGTAGTATTTTTGTATGTACTAAATATTTCTTGCTTTGAGGAAGTGTGCTTTGTGGTCACAAATGATTATTAATTTTAGAATCTACAAATTACACAAAAAAGTAGACTTTAATACAAAAATATATTTTTAACTTGCAAATTTTGTGTTAACAAAAATGTTTAGTGCATAAAATATAATCATGTATACAAAATATACATAGAGAATTGTGATTTGTACGTACAAAATGGCCTTTGAGCATTTTGTATTTACAAAATTTCATTCTGAGCTCAAAATAGAATTATGTGCATAAAATGCTATTTTTTTGCACCTAATAAAATTATGTGCACAAAGTTCTAATTGTATGCACACAATTTTATTCTGTGCACAAAATCCTGTTTAGTGCAGTCTGGATTTTATTCTGTCCACAAAATAGCATTTTTGTTCACTGAATTTACTTTTGTGGCTTTTGTGGACAAAATAGTATTTTGTGAACACAGAATTTAGTGCAAAAAATCCCAATGTGTTAACATAAGACCTATTCAGAAGTTTGGGACCAATAAACCTTTTGTTCAACACAATTATTTTGTACCACAACATCCTATGTTGCAGCACAAAATACGTTTGTTGATTTTTTCATTTTGCTGACCAGTAACAGTTCTGTACACCATCAGAAGTTTTTGTTGCCATAAAATGCTATTTTGTCATAAAAAATAAGTTTTATAGTGAATTGTTTGACCAATAATATTTATGTACTCAAATAATTTTTATGCCACAAAACACTACTTTATAGTACAAAAAGGTTTGTGTCACAAAAGCACTGAATACATTAATTGTCTTACAATGTAATATTATTTCAGTAAGATTAGATTGCACAATAGATTCATGTTGTGGCACATACATTTTTGTGTGATACAGATTTGAATTTTGTCTTATTCACTTTTATTCTGTGATAAAATTATATTTCATGACATCAAACAAACAATTAGTGATTGCAAAATCATTTAACATTCAGTCATGATTTTGTGGCCATCAAATACATTTTGTGTTATTAAACAATATTTTAACCAAAGAAGTATTTGAAACTACATAATGAATTTTAAAACATTACACATTATTTTTTCTGTTTGCACCATTCATTTTTATGTAAGACAAAACTAACATTACAAGGGCAAAATTTATTAAAGTCAGAAAGACCAGCGGTCTTTCTGACTTTACCGAGAGAAATCTAATTTTGTTCTCCCGAGATTTCTTTCAAGATCTTGAGATTGAATTTTTCGATCTCAAGTTTTTGAATTTTTTTTCCATGGAAAGGTAGCCATATTTTACATTAATAGCATGGCTACCTTTCCATCGAAAATATTGAAAAATCGATATCGAAAGAAATCTCGCGAGAACAAAACGAGATTTCTCTCGGTAATGTCAGAAAGACCAATCTGGGTTTAATGAATTTCGCCCTTGGATTACAAAATGACCAGTGAACAAATGGCTTCCCATAATATTAAAGGGAGTTATTGACTTAAATGAGAATTCAACTGTCAAATTCTCAAACAGCATATTCCCATGGCAAATCTACAACCACGGCAATAGTAAAGTCGTGACTGCAACAATATTCTCATAGTAAAGTTGAAACTGCGACAATATTCCCATAATGAAGTTGTCACTGCAACAGTAGCAGTCTATTGCGACCGTCTTTAGCTGGCGAACTCACACCTTTACGAGACAATTCAGTCTTTAGTCAATAAGCCCCTAAGATTGTAAGATGCAATTTATTATCTATTTATTATCTTATTATACCTGATAAAGGAAAGTACGCCCCCTGAAACGTTGTTCTGCACTGTGGCCCAATAAATTTAGTAAAACTAACTAAACGGTTCTGACCATTTGTATGGTATTTGGATTCACACTGGTGGTGTTTAACTGAAACACCCGGGATCCGGAACCTTTGAGAAAAACCTTACACTAGTTAAAAGGGTGGTGTGCGTTAATACTTTTTCTTTTTGCATTTTTACCCTCCAATACTTTATCATAGGCCAAAAATTGGTAGTGAACCGTTGTGCATCTCTACATATAACCAAGATAAGTTTAGTTTGATATTGCTTCTGTTCATTTAAACATATTGCCACTATTCAGATATGTCATTACCAATAGTACATTTTCTCGACAGTACTTACTGTTTGATGGCACAGTTAGAGTTAGTGTGAAACGTATTGTAGCAGTCACACAACAAAAATTAGGGGGATATATAAAGGTTCCAGTGATTTATATAGGATAAAAAAAGCAACAACATGCATCTAAAGTGACTGATAAATTGAGATAAAAGCTTTTTAAATAGGCGATACCGACGTAAGAAAAAAAACAAACTGTTTTTCTATCATTAAGTGGTTGAAGAACTTTTATACATTTATAAATATCCCCCGAAGAATTAAACAGAAATCTAAATCTTGTCATCACGTGGCTTCAAACCAAAAATGAATGCAAGAACAAAAATGTACGGGGAATGTAACCACTAACCAGCTCCAGCATTTACAGCTGCACCATAGAGATGATCTTAATAATGCTTGTCTGAGACACCCTATTTCCTTTCCGAAACATAGTAGACATTCCTCACTGCATATTTCATTAAAGGCTGAATAATTAGAATTCTAACTTTGTGTTCACTATATTGTCGTTGCATTCCATTCCGCCATTCCACACACCACTTTTTATTTCTCATATATTGTATCTTGCATAGGACTATAGATTCACAGTGGTCTGCCATCTGAATTGGCAAGAGTAGGATCCTTACATTTACCTAGAATTACAAAGGCCATCATGAGAAAGAGTGGATAGGAGTCAAAACACTAAACAAATGTTAAATATCTTCTTGTCAACCAAACCAACAGCTGTCAATCACAAGGAATATACTAAACAAGACATCCCTGAGGGCGAAAGTCAGCTACTCTGCAGGCTTGTCATCTAGACAGAGGCCTCACAGCAGGGAGATCTGTGGGACAGGTTACCTGTCAATTCAAAAACCTTGGAATCTTCAGTTATATACTTTGACTTAAACAAACAAGATGGGATGTAGAGGGTCCCCTCAAGAAGACCACTTGGAATGTGCTGGTCAGTTGGACAAAAGAACAATGAAGATTACAATGGAATTAGCATCCAATTTGTATCAAAACCCCATAGGCTCAAGCAAAAACATGTTATCCCTCTTGCTTTGCTAAAACTTAAGAAAAACTTCAGTGTGCTTCTACGGGAGATGACAAAGACTTGTTATTCCTTTATCTTTAAATGAGATTACAATGGTCTCAGTTGTACAGGCAAAAGACACCATTTTTTTCCCCCTTCAGATGCTTGA
Organism: Pipa parva; assembly: GCA_019650415.1. Lineage (NCBI taxonomy): Eukaryota > Metazoa > Chordata > Amphibia > Anura > Pipidae > Pipa > Pipa parva. Next base: position 13,949 of record WMED01007689.1, read on the forward strand.
TTGACAATACCCTGGGAGATGTCACTGTTCCTTGTATCCGTCACTGTATCTCAGTACATAGGGAATAATGCATAGAGCTCTTTATTGCAGGTGCTTCAAACAGTTGTCTAGATGCCTAACTGACAGGCTCACATGTCCAACAACTTAACATCAGCTGGCTGAGCGAATGGCAAGGAAGAACAGCATTAACAATTGCATGGGATAATACAAACTTTCTCTAAAAATCAGCATGTGTGGAATGCTAATTTAATAATGGAATTGACAGTTTTCCTCTTGTTTCCTTATATCACAAAGGTCTCTTTGACAGCTTCTAAAAGAGATCTATTGTTGTTGCCCCGCTAGTGGCACTACATACATTTGTGAATGCCCCGCATAACTTGCATTCCCAGTATTGCCACAGTCACAGAATGTCCTCCCTATCCTTTTTACTAGGGCACTGGCTTCTAGAAAAAGTGAACATGGGATTATATCCTAAAACACAAAATTAAGGAACTTAGAATTGTTTTAATGTATTCATGACGGTTTATTGTGTTTAATGGCTTCCTATTCTCCACTTAGCATTCTAGGATATAACTATAAATATACTAAAAACACACTACTTAAATATTGCAATAGGCAAATCCACCCCGTGTTCCCATGTACGACAGTATCATTTACAGGTTAATTCCTATGTAAGCAGTTAAGTCTGCAGACAGATATTATGCAGACACCATGGGAATGCATTGTCAGATCACTGGGAAAAAAAATTCAAATCCCCCAAAATCAGATCATTTACAATGAGTTAATCCAGCTCCGTTGTCAACAACTCACAGCTGCCTTTGTTTTCCTCCAACAATTTTCCACTTCCAGTACTCTCATGTACATTAAAGCCAAGAGGTGACCTTTAACTGTTCTTATGTAATGTGTGTGTACATCTGTGCTGTTTACTGTGCTATTGAGCACATATTATTTCTAATACAGATAAAGAGAGGTAATTGCATGCCTTTTTCTTAACCACCATTGGCTTCTATAATGCTTATTTTGACTTTGCACCTTATTAACTGTTAAAAGACTGCAAACAATGTGTATTTGTGTGACAATATCTATGTAGACTATTTATAAGAGCTGTTTCACTGTGTAATAGATAGATTTATTTTCCTACTTTCGTCCAGCAGAACCTTGACGTTGTTGATTTCAGATACAGATTCTCATTTTTTTTTCGCTTATGACATCATCCTGCAGCAACTCCTCCTGTGCTATGCTATTGGTGCAAGCATGCACTGAAGTGCTGTTATCATCCTGACCTCATTTCTACTGCTTTAGTTCCCCTTTAATATTTATTATCAAATCCCTAAAGACTACACCTTTTCAACAATGAAGTTCTCAGGTGAAGATTTTGTGGGTTATTCACCAAAGTGACAACAGTTGCCTAGATGCGTGAATTTGTATCCATTTGCTACTTCATTGGGACCCGTGCTGCCATGCAACCATGACACTATTCTGGTGCAACCTACTATATCTTAACATAACATTGATCCTACTTTTATAAGTATATAGGCAAATCTTTACTATGGACTACATAGGGCCCGAACTAAATCCCCCCCCCCCCCGAGTGAGTTCAAGAGAGATTAAACCCCCTGAGGAACCTTGCCCCTTATATTGTCAGGGCCACCTGACCTGACATAATTTCAAGTCCATATCTACTAAACAGTACACCCAGAAGATAACTGCATAGGAGAGGAGTATTAACAACATAACTAGCAAGAGGCCCTTGTCTGTCTATCTATCTCTTTACCTATCTGTCTATATATCCCACACCCGCCCTTACATATACACACAAAAACCACACCCACTTATATAATGCTTTTCTAGGTGCTATAAATCCACTATGATAAGGAACACAGGTAACAGTCTTCATAAAGGTTCTTAATTAAATGCTTATATGTTGATGTACATAACTAATCCAACTGAATCTAATTTTTAACTTTTAAAAAGAACCCGAAGCCTTATTCATATGCATACATACTGTATATCTATATTCATCTATATATCCTGTATATACATATATATATATACACACACACTTAAATATACATGTATATATAAATAGCTTTTCTAGGGCCTCTATCACTTTAATATATCCCTCACTAGGCAGAAACATGGGATTTACTATTTTATTATTTTATTATTCTTGTGGGCATCTGACACGACATTCCCTAATATGGTATCACACTACAAGCTTTTTCCTTATTGCTGAGTGACTTAACTGCAGTGGAATTACAACAATATAAATAGACGTGGTTTCCACTATGAAAGAATACAATGCTCTAAAAATTTAATTAAACACATATTATATTGCACACGTGTACAACAATAAATGAAAGTTTTACTTTTCAAATTCTTATTTTTCCTCACACTGTTCCCATCCTATCATTCAGCAGGTAGCAGGTTCATGCAATAATAGATATATAAATAAAATTCATCTGAATGAGTGCAGGTGAAATATTGTATATAAAAATGGACCAGCACACTCTGTTTTATGCAAAATATTTATTAAGTAAAAAACATTCCATTGTTTGTGTCACATTGATAAAGGTCCTTTGTGGATGTAAACCCTAACCAGTATTCCCAACCCCCACAATAGCATGGATCATGTTATTAAGCCCCGCCCAACAAACCGACTAAGTGGGCTTGAGCCCGCAAAAACAAAATCTTATTTTCAATACTATAAAAATATCCCCCAAAAAGTGTGTTGGTCCTTTTATATATTATATTTGATGTGTTGTATCCCCAGTTTGCTAAAAGGTATATGTTTCACACCTGTCCCCGATGACACATAACAATATATGGAGTTGATTCCATTTTTAAAATCATAAAAATATCTCAACAACCCCCTAACATATGCCAGTGCAATTTCTCATTCAACCTAAAGTACGTCATTTCTCAAGTCATATTACCAAAGGCAAAAACACCAGGTTAGGGATATTTATAAATGTTAAGAAGTTTCTTGACCACTTAACTCTGGAGAAACACTGGTTTTTGATTTTTCTGTCGGTATCCGCTATTTAATAAATAGCAAAATAAGCTTGCATTGCCATGTCGAAAGTCATCTTGGATTTTTTTTTCCTTTTTTACATCGAAATCTTGATTTTAATCTTGTATAAATAAAAAAAATGTGAACATGCCCGAAGGACAGTGAATTTCCACTGTGATTGTGCTACGCCTACAGTGACAGTCTACTATCATGTGCTGGTTAGACACTCGCAGGGGCATATGATAGGGGGCAAAGAAGCGGACAGCGGAAGATGGTATTTAACGTGTTATCAGGCATAGGCAATTGAGCAGTAAACGGGATGTGTTGTGATGTGAATTTGTCAAAGCGAAGCCAATTAATGTAATATACTCACGTTTCCTTTTGATCTGTGTTACTCTTTGATGAATTAAGCCTTTTCATAACCAGTTTTGAGAATGACACAAATGTTAATTTTTACAAAGTCTACTGCTTCAGTTTTTATAA
>WMED01007690.1:0-17442 GCA_019650415.1 Pipa parva
TCGGTTGGATACAAGTGTCATATTTTCAAACCAAGTTTGGATTCAGACATTTTTAATACAATATAAACTTTGAATTTGAATTAGTATCTATTGGTTCATATTTATTATGGCTTATGTGTTATTTCTTAACTCTGTGAATTGGTCTCTTTATGGTTATGTTTTGGAACCTATTCTATAGTTTAAGTCTGGCACTTCATTACATATTCTTGACACTTGATAAATACCCATTTGGTTTGAAAGACATGCGCATGAAAACTAAGCAATTATACTTCCCGCGTTGCTAGATCTTCAATGCTTCATTTATGCAGTTGATATATGCATTCTGTCCATGTGAATACCATGTCCTAAAATCAGCTGTTAAATTAGCTGTAAATAGCTGTAAATTGTTTTCCATTATATTAAAGCAAGAGTAAAAGAGTCTTTATGGTTGCCACTGATGTTTATGGACAAAATTTGCATTCCTAGAATCTTCAGCTGCCCATTTGATGGGACAAGTATTTTTGTTGAACACCAGAGGCAAATATTTAATTTATCTAATGTATGTTTAATGTTTTGTTATATTATATTCTTTCTATAGCGTCATTCCAATTTTATCAATTTCTTCACTGCGTCATTAAAACTTCTATTTCAATAAAATATATATCCGAAATGTCTGAGAATACATCTATTGATGATATTTTGACCTTCCATTTTGAAAGGTGGGTGCAACAAAAATTAATAATGGCACAATTATTGCTCATAGAAAACACGTATGTGCAAAGCACATTCATTTCTCTAGAAATTCAGAGGAATTGCAAAAGTTTACAAAATTCTATGGTCCAACACAATTACTGACCTTTCCCACCTCCCTCATCAAAACCACCCAGGAGGTCGTCAAACCACCCAGAATGTCTAATGTCAGTGATCTCTTACAGCAGTGGCTTAGGTTATTCTATTTCAATCATGTTTGGCTTAGAAAATAAAATAGTAATGGAACTGGAATCCTATAAATTAGTTACCCTGCAGTGGATTATCAGCAATAAATATATTTATGTAAGATGGGCTCTTGGAATACACTTTCATCAAAAATGTATACGGTTGGAGAAAACCACTGGAAACATTGATTTTACACTCTTGTAGTCATTCCCTTTTTGTAAATAGGTTAGCCATTATTTTCCCATCACATTTTATCATTTTTATTACTTTCTCTACTCTCTTTCTTTACATATTCACTATTTTTATTTCTTCTCTACTCTCTTTCTTTACATATTCACTATTTTTATTTCTTCTCTACTCTCTTTCTTTACATATTCACTATTTTTATTTCTTCTCTACTCTCTTTCTTTACATATTCACTATTTTTATTTCTTCTCTACTCTCTTTCTTTACATATTCACTATTTTTATTTCTTCTCTACTCTCTTTCTTTACATATTCACTATTTTTATTTAAACCTTAAATGGGAACTAAAATCTGACTAGGTTAGATAGAATCAAGTTTTTCATTGGCCTTAAAAGATTCATAAAATAAATAGTATTGCAAATCAATACCCAAGTGACCCTGGTTAAAGAGAAAATCTAATTGACTTATTTTATAGATATTCAGGTTTGAAAGCAATGACATTGAGCTCTAAATCAGATCTAACAGGTGAACCCTAGCAAAGAACACTAACACACAGCTTTTGTTTTTATAGTGCTCGCTATACATTTATATATAAGTGGAATGAACATTACATACAGAATACCTAACATTCATTAACCTGGGAGCTACTGTGGTTTGTGCTTCTTCCATAACTGTGTCCTAGGCACCAAAAACATGTTTATATACAGTATACAGGCTATAGAAGCACATCATTTACTTATATGCAGCAAAGCTTGATTGTGCTATATTTTACAGTACCAGTTACAACAATGTAACAATGTTATGTTTTTAATTTATATACAGTGGTACATTGATATATGAGTTTAATTCGTTCTGTGATTGAGCTCGTAACTCAAGACAGCTCGTATCCCAAACCAATTATCCCCATTTAAAATAACAGAAATGGAATTAATCCAATCCGGCCCCATCGGCTCGTATCTCAAATTTCAGCTTGTATCTCAAACAAGAAATTGGTCCGAGTCGCAACTTCTATCTCAAGAAACTCATATGTTGAGCAGCTCGTATTTTGAGGTACCACTGTATACACACACACACACACACGCATATATATATATATATATATATATATACTGTATATATATATATATATATATATATATATATATATATATATATGTATATATGGGCCATATCATAAAATGGAAGTTTGTGTTTAAAAAATATAATAAAAAGCTTCTTCAGTCACTTTAATCTTCTTCTCTTCCCAGTAGATGTCAGTAACTGCAGGAACCAAAGGGAAGTTCATCTAACCAGGAAGATGTTTACCATGTGAGATGTGCTTCCCATTGGTTTCTGAAGTGATCCATGGTTAGAAGAGTGAAAAAGCTGGAGAGGCAATGTAGCAGCTGCACAGCTACTTATTATTTATTTTTTTTGTACTATGAATTATAAAATGTTTTTTTACCTTCCATAAGATAAACATCCCTTTAAGGCCATAGGAGGTGCATTAAACTTTACTTCTGGCTAGCAGCCATTCTGCTGTATGTTCTATAAACATCCCTGACAAACTGTTAAAACTGTTAATCTTGCGATGTTCATACCTAATTCCATAAATCTCTGAATTAGAGGGTTGTTTATTCCCTTTTAAAGTGAATATTGCCTTACACAGAGATTCTGAAGTGCAAATTTATAATCATTTACTATTCCTGTAAATATGTGGTATGCAGCTAAACCAATTTCAACAAAAAAGAAAAAGAAATGTTCATCCTTATATATGTTAAAGGAAGCAGTATATTGCATTTTTTTGTCTGAAAGTTTTAGGACATAGAGGTCACCTAATGGGTTTGCCAGGGATTAGGGCATATTTTGAAACATTATGCCCCTGCTATACTTACTTCAGTTTTGTGAGCACAGGGGAAATGCATGACCATCATTTTACTGATCCCTGACACTCATAGCTAAAGGGTAGAGGTTGAGAGGCAGATCAAGCACAACATTGTTCCATCCAGATGTTCTATCCAGTTAGCAAGTTACTAGAGAGATTTCTGTGAACCTTAAACCATGTTGTTCACCTGTTTGACATCAATTATATTCCATTATATGTATGTATGTAATATGTATGTATAATTTTATTTATAAAGTGCCACAAATTTACGCAGCGCTTTACAATTCAGCAATACAAGTACAATACAGACAAGGGAAAAGTGCATTAAACAATACAAGTAAAATTTCACAAAGATACATCAAATTAAGTGCTAGGTTGTGATTGACACAAGAGGTTGGAGGTCCCTGCCCCAAGGAGCTTACAATCTAAGTGGGAGGAAGACTTATATACACAGATAGGACAATGAGAGCTGTGGAGTCATAGGTCCATAAATACAAATAAATAGATCAAAATAGATATAGATAAATACAGTGAATAAATAAATAAATACAATAGATATATACAGATATTGAATATAAAAATTATAGCACTTTATTTGATATATGTGATTAATTTGGATGTAGTTATGACCCCATAAAATATTTGTCCCTACAACTTCAAGCAAGTTAGACAAAAACCAAATTATTATTTTTCTTGGGAAGATTTTTATTGACAGATCCTTGGTAAATAATACATGCACAATGGAAAAGAACGTCTTTTTTTCAGGAAAAGTAGATTTGCTTATTGTGATTTCAACTCGCCATCAAAGTGCACTCATTTTATTATAACCACTATAATAATTGTGAGATTTGTAGTCTCTTTTGTGGAATCTCTTGGTGAATGTTTTACCTTTTAGCTCAGACAAGGGAGTATAGGTGATACCTTTTATTGGCTAACAAAAATAGATGGTAAATGCCATCTATTAAATCTAAAATCTATGGCTAACACGGTGCATAACTCTACTACCTTTTAGCTCAGTTACATTCTATTTTTTAACTATATCTTTATGACAGCTTCTTACGTAACTATTACTATGAATTTCAGCAAATCATGCTACTAAGAAATGACGGAATCCACATGTGGAGTTTATTTATGGGAAGATCATAATTCTCAGATATTTTCATTGGAAAGTTGAGAAATATTTGAAGTACGTTATGACGGCATTATAATGGAACTATAAAAATTATTTCTGAACCATAACTAAAAGGCATGTGTCTCCATACACTAGGAAGAAGACCCTGCTTGAAAATATTCCATGGATTTACCAGGTGTCATAAAAGACCCATCTGTGCTCTGCTGGATTCCAGATGTGAGATGTCATATACTGCAGAATACTTCTGACTATTGGTTAGACTCTAAGAAAATATTTTCAGGTTATGTGGACATTTACTTCCTAGAAAGATAAAGCTTTACACCATAAAGGATAATTATTTTTTGTGATGTAAAGATAAGATTTACATTACTAGAAGGTGAAATTATAATAGTGTATATTCCTTTGAGCCTCAACAAAGCCTTCATTTTGCAAAGACCTGTTGTGATGGAGTATTGTCCTATTCCCATGACCTCACGCAGAACGTGTTATGATACCCCAAAACTAATCAACCGTGCTAGAGAAGCACATTTTTAATCAATTCTGTACCCGCCCCAGTGGGTATTAGTAGTTATATTATGTTTCTTGAACCTGTTGTATAATCATCTCTATGTGGGCTTATAAGAGTTTAACTTGGTTTCATGCTAAAGAGAAAATTCACATGCCTGCTGTTTCTGTAGTTCCTTAACTTGAGATCTACATGTCATACTAGTAAACAATGATTTACCACACACCATCAGATCTCATGGGTTCTGCCATTAAAGAACCAATGACCTCTAAATGGTCTGCCAAAACACATGGGCCCCAGCTGATAACCTTATTAATACTGTATTCTGTTTATTCAAGGTGAAAACCATCTCTTTAAAAAGCCTGATAGATTTGAGAATGAAATCAGTGTAGAACATTACTTTGTCAAGTCCAAAAAGTAGAGTGAAGAAGGTTTTTCAGTAGGTGTATACCTTAATTGTAAACCATCACACAGTAAATCTTTTTTAACACAGCAACCAACTCAAATAGACATTATAACTCACAGTGCTTTCCTCATCACAGGATCAACATGTGATACATTTAAGTCTCTTCCCTTTAGATGAAAACCATCTCGCTTTATTTAGGCCAAACATTTGCATACTTTGGAAACTGAATTTTTGACCATTACAGTCAGTTCTTTATGGAGAATCATTCCAACCATTCTGTGATTCTAACAACATTATACCATTATTTAATATAATATAATACTTTAATGTACATTGTTGACTGCAGAGAAAACAGCCACATAATAACCTAAAATAGATACATTGTATTTACTATCATTCAAGATGCATTAACTCTGCTCCACTAGTACACCCAACAGGTCCCGTAATGAGTTTTCTCTTAATCATGCAGAGGTGATTCAAATGGTTTGATTGGAATGTTAATTGTCCTAGTTTCATGCACATTGGGGATCTTCAATACTGTTTGGGGTACTTGAGGACTATAGTTGATAGTGATCTAATTCACACATTTACACAACAGTTTACACTTTTTTTAATATGCCCCCAACACTGTTCACAAATGGATCTGTCAAATATATAGCCCCCCTACATTAAAAAAAAAAAAAACAGTAACACCCAAGAAAATAACAATTTCCGTTGTTAACTGTTTAAACTTAGCACTTGTAAAAATGTTATCTTTGAAGTTAATTTTATGTATTTTTTTCTGATTAGTAGAAAAACACTTCTGTGAGTTTCCATTCCTGCACAAGTGCAAGATCTATTCTTACATGTAGTTATTTCTGCTTCAATACTAAAGGTCAGTGATCTAATTTCTCTTAACACAAGTGTAGCAATTGCACAAGTTCTGTTAAGTGTAATAAGAAATACTGCCCTATATAATTCAGTTCTTTACAAAAAAAAAACAGCCTTCATGTTATAATTACACTTTACTATAATCACAAGCTGGGTCTTGAATTATTTTGCAGTCTGCTACATGTTTCTTGCAAAACATTTAACTAATACAGCATGTGGCACATATTCATCTGAAATGCATTGGTTAGTTTGATTTTAAATATCTATTCATAGAATATGCTTTACAAAGAGATACGTTTAGTCAATTTAGGAACAATGATTATTACATGGTTACCTAGTTCTCTGTCCATTTATGGAATGGAATCAAATTTAGAGTTGCAGAAAGATAATCAGTTCAAGCTTGCAGGTTTCTATTATGTGCATTTGATTGCAATCCGGTAGGAATTAAAATATCATCATAGAAGCCAAATATTAATTGTAATCACACCATACATTTAACATAGTGCCAAAAAAGAGATGTAATGGCATGAAGGCAATTATCCTACTAATTGCTCACTACCAACAGAATCCACTAATTGGCCCAGGAAATAACTTATTCATAAATAGCTACATAATTACCCATTTTCACAAAATACACAGGTTCATCAAATGGGCGTTTTAATCACATTATATTTACTTTGGAAATATTTTTAACATATTAGGTTAAATAATAATGTAGAAAAAAGGTTTCTGTTACACTGCAAAAGAATTACAATCCACCATATTTTCTTTAGAAAGGAACTTATCTGCCCTGTAAAACTGTAAAAAAAAAAAACAACGGTTAGAGAAACATATCCAGATTGAGCAACTTTTATTCCAGTGCCTATTATGGTTTAACCTTTATAAAAAGTCTTATATAAATAATTGGAATAAACAGAATGTGGCAACATTCAGCAATAACTTTTATAAGTATAATTCACTATTTGTCATGTATCACTCAGATATTTTACTCGTTAAGTCTTATGTTCATCATTGATCATTGATGATGAAAGATATAGAAAGCACTGGAAAGAAATTTTGGATATGGATGTAGATTATAGTATAACAATACATTTGCCACAAGCTAGTGAGGTTAATACCACCAGAGCATGTGTGGGGAAGTTTAACTCAGTAAAATCAAGCTATGCTTAGAGAAAATGTCTGGAAACCAAAAAAAAAAAAAAAAAAATCTTCAATAATTTTATTTGTCTTTGATCGTCACAGTTCATAAACTATGAAGGAGGTTAATCAAGTGTTGCATCATAGCCATCTCTTGTTTGCAACTACCAAGAATTGAAAAATGTTGTTTGTAGCAGCTTGGGGAATGATTAAACAGGAAATACTGAGTTTTGAAAAAGACTGCTGTCTTTGAGAACACCAGTAATAAAAATCTTCTGTGCTAATTAAAACATATTTTGTGCCTATTTAAACATGGTAACTTAGCTCAGTCTCTAGTGAAATGACCGGTGGGTGTGTTCACCCGTGTGCCAGACAGAACCTCCCATCCTGCTATTCTTGTGATTTATAGGCATACTTATTATTCAATACACTTTTCTATTACTTTCTTTGCTATGTCCCAATTGACATAATGTCAATCAAATTTCTGACCTAAGTATTAACAGTTTTTCTTTTTTAATTAGCAACACTTACTTTTCTATATAGTTTGTAGTAACCCACTTCAACTAACTAAGCCTCCTCTTGCAAAGTCCTGCCACAACCATGGCAACATCTTTGGCTGCTTCTACCTGGTCTCTTTAACTCTGGTGTAATTGGTCATTTGCTGTTCCAAAAAGTTTATAAAAAATTACTTGCTGTGTTCTTAATGAAATAGCTTCCATTCTTCTTTATGTTAGAAGGATCATCTCCCTCTCGGAATACCTAGCAAACTTTTTATACATGGCTGTTGGTTTTGAAACAACTTCCTATCTCTTTCCAATTTCTTACAAGAGCCTTGGATAGATGTGCAATTAGACCCCTTCATACCATTGAGAAGAACTATTAGATACTGTCTATACTTCAAAAACCTCTGACAGTAGCACACTCAAATAATTGTGAGCTACAGAAACTCTTACAGAAGAAAGAAGACTTCCTTTGCTTCCTCAGCAACATGCCAAAGCACAGATGCTTAACAACACCTACAACATTCTGTGTCCAATATAAAAGATTTGTGAGCCAACTATGAACGCATTGTGCATTCTGCAGTTTATTCCAGCTGAACACTACTGTATTCATTTTTATCTCAGCATCTAATTTTTAACATCAGCAAACTGAAAAAAAAAATCTTTGACTAAAAAGCTTTGTCCCCATTTGTTTCTGATCTTAAGGGGTTTCTCAAACTCGGAGCTAATGACCTACGACATTCCAACTTTTGTCTCTAAGGGTAACTCACAAACACTTGGTCCTGTACTATCAAGTTTAATAACTTTTTTTTAACAATTTGGCAGTTCTTTTTTTTTTGGGACACAAATTATGTGTGCATGTTACCTTTATGAGCATTCGATAAGTTGCTGAAAACCTTATGATCTATGTTTCCAGGAATTCTGGCTGTATTTTTTTTTTTTTTTTGAAGAGATGAATATGATTACTTAACATAGCAAATGGCCGCAAAATAAAATATCTTTGAACCCATCTGTACTACACAATTTCATAAAATCTCATATCAAGCCTAATTTCAAGCTGTGACATTTATTTTGTGTCCAGCTGGCATCTAGCTCTAAAACGAACTGTAGCCAGTTTAACTTTTAGACAATGACATCATCTACACCTTCAATTACATCATATGATCTTGCATCCCTTTTATGGACTTTGATCTAATGCTTCTCAAAATATTATAACTTGATCTGCTTAGTTTAAACATGCTGCATGTGTTGTTATATTGTGAATTAAGTAGTTTGTGCACTTACAGTTGAAGTAAATGAAAACATCCTGTGTTAATAAGCTAACATCACTGATACAGCTGCAGTCTCTGTAACATGCATGCCAACATTCCTTTGGTCAGTTTCTATATTGGATGTTGGAGAACTTTATCAACAACTAATAATGCAGAAAGACACTTTCAACAAAATTTTGCTCCCGAAATGACCAATTAATTGATCCCATTTGAGCAAAACGTATTTCAACAATATAAGTTAGAAGTGAGTTGCTTTGTTTTTTAAAGGGACTTGATTATCATCTAAGGGGCTCATTCATAAAAGTCCTAATAGTCACGTGCAGGTCAAAATTCAAGTTCTTTCACCACTTCTCCATCTTCCTTTATTCAGCAAACTCTGAAATTCTGCAAACTCTTCATTCAGCAAACTCTGGCAAATTTGCATCCAATTTGGACGATTACGCATGTTGCAAATGGAGCTCTTTGCACCACAATGAGTTCACATGAACATGTAATTTAGATGTTTATCATCTTTCAGAGTCTATTGAAGTAGCAAATTCAGCAAGGCATACTGAGTCACATCTTGCTGGTGTGACTTAGCAAGAGGGAGTTGATGGCAGGGCTCCTGTGTGGCGTAATATGACTGTTCATTCCAAAGTCACAATAAAGACTGTGTCAGGGCAGAGGTCACAATTTTCTGTCAGTGTAGGCAGTGGACCTGTAGCCTACACTCACAGTTTTCAGCTGTGTTGCATTTGAACATACACCTAAAAGGATTGCTCGCTCGCTCAAAGGGGGATCTGGGACAGCTGTCCTGAATTCCCTGTTAGGGAGAAATTGATGTGTGTGGGCTAGTTGTAGCCTGGGCTCGTCAATAAATACAAATACTAAGCATAAATAACTAAGAAAGGATAAAATAAAATATATATAGATAAAAATAAGTGATAATTATAAGTGCTAGTGCTCCAAAAGGTAGGATTTCAGTTTGGTTTTAAAAGTGCAGAGGGAATGTTCCTGGCAAAGATAAAGGGGTATAGAATTCCAGATGTGGGGGGCAGAAAGAGAAAAGAGTTTAAAATGAGAAAGGGCAGTATTGGTGTGTAGCATGCAAAGCTGGTTATTTTGGGAGGAGAGCAGTTGACATCGAGGAATGTACAGGAATGTACGGGTGAGGAAATGTTGGGAGGGGCAACAGAGTGAAGTGTCTTAAATGTCAAAAGGATAACACTAAATGATTCATTTGCTTACGGGGAGCCAAGGAGCAGAGAGAGATTGGGAGAAAGTCTGTCCCCTCTGGGGAGAGAGCATACTGCCAGCAGAATTTAAATAGACTGAAGTGGGGAGAGGCAGAAAACTGGAAGGCCAGACAGAAGAACATTACAGTAGTTCTAAGCGGGATAGAATGAGAGCATGCATGAGTGTGTTAGTAGTGGAATGAGAGAGAAAGAGGCAGATCTTGGCAATGTTAGAAAAGAAAAATTCACAGGTTTTAGCAGTGGTAGAGATGTGTTTTGAGAAGGAAATAGCAGAGTCAAAAGTCACCCTAAGACAATGTACAAAGGTTACAGAGTTGATGATTGCACCATCTACTAGAATGGAAAAGGTAGGATTGGGTCCAGGTTTTGATGGAAAGATAATCTATTTCATATGACAAGATTTAATTTGAGCTAATGCTTAGCCATCCACAAGGAGATTGCCAGGAGACAGCTAGAAATTTGAGTCTTTGTTTCAGGTGTTAAGAAAGGAGCGGATTTGGGTATCATCTGCATACAAGTGATAATGAAGATCAAATGAATTGATTAAATGACCCAAGGAAAAAGTGTACAGGGAGAATATGAGGGGGCCAAGGACATAGTCTTGAGACAGCCCCACCCTAAGAGGGGAATTCAGCAAGCTCCGAAGTGAGGTGCGTAGTGTTCGACACACTTCGGAACAACTGAAATGCGCATGCTGATGTCCTGCACGCGGACATCAGCACGCGCATTATAGGGATTCCTCTCCTGGCGAGAGCACTCGAGTCTCCTCGCCGGGAGGGGAATCCCTTTAATGCGCGTGCTGATGTCCGTGTGCAGGACATCAGCATGCGCACTTCAGTTTTTCTGAAGTGAGGCGAACACTACGCACCTCACTTCGGAGCTTGCTGAATTCCCCCCTAAGTGTCATTAGCATGGGAGAGGAAAAAGGAACATTCAAAAAATTAGGAAGCCAGCCAAGATGCAACTTGATTATGGACCCCAGGTGCATAGAGAATTTGAATAAGATATGATACTAAAGCAATTTTGAAATTTGCCTAATGAGATGTTAACAATAAGCAGAAATTCTTAATATTAAGTGATTTGGACTATTAGAACTTTAAATTCCTCGGTACATTATCAAGAAATTTAATGGAAAGAAGCAAGTGTTGGAACCTTCTACCACTTTGTCATCACAGTGATCTCATTTCATCTACTGATTGAGAATAATAGGCATGTTCACACTTCAGGAATGCTTTAAAGACCACAGAGTTGACCTCAGCATTTCAGTACAAGAAGAAAAACAGACTGCAGCTCACAATGAAAGCCATGCATCACACCTTGGCAGGGTCTAACAAATACTCACACGGTGAGTAAGAACTTTGTCCTAAGATCATCCTTTGATTCTAAAAGCCATAATTCAGAATTTAACATTTACAGGTCATTTGTTTACTAAAGGAATAATATCACTGCAGAGCTTCCATTTTTAATAATTTTATTTTATTCCTGGTACATCTATAGATATTACTGTTGCTTTTCATGATCAAAGACATGCGGTTTCCATTAAACTGTTTAATTTAAATGTATATATTTATTAATTTATATAGCGCTGATATATTACGCAGCACGTTACAGATATACAGAGATTCAGTCCCTGCCCCGTGGAGCTTACAATCTAGTTTCCCTATTGAGTCACAAAAATAGACAGATTCAGATGTATGTTTTTGGATTGTGGGAGGAAACCAGAGTACCTGGAGGAAACCCACACAGATGCGGGTGAACATACGAACTCCATGTAGATGAAGTCCATGAACCCAGAACCCAGTGCTGCAAGGCAGCAGTGCTAACCACTGAGCCACTGCACAGCATTCAGTTTTCAGGTTCCTCACATCGGCACATTGTTCACCAGGCAGTGCTGGTGAAAAAAATTATTTTTTATTGCATCATTAAGTAAGATGAACATTTACATTGATAAAAAAGACATAGGCAAAGTATCATTCATGCAAACACAAAAGGTTCAAAAACATTTTTTTTAGGACACAATCAAAACATCTTGATCATTCATCCTCACTTCTTACCATTGCAACTTCACTTCTTCCCTGGTGAATGCTAGTGGTAAATAAATACATCAGGCATTGAAGGTGATATGTGTAACGTATCTTCAGGAAATGGGGTGGAGTAGGAAACTTGCAGTATGGGTTCCACTGCGGTCTTGGCACTAGTTACACCAGCCCCCTTTGATCCCATCAAGGAGGTATGGGCTTTGCTGTCAGGGACTCCCAGGTCGCAGTCCCCAAGAATAGCTGACCACAGGTGGAAAAGGAAGGCCAATGTAAACTGGGTGCAGGATTGATAAATAAGAGCAACCAGCGGCCAGGGAGAGGATAAGTATTAATATGCAGGCAGAGTTTAACACAGTGAATCAGGAAACAGAAACACCCAAGAACTACCAAGCAGAGTTCTATAATCGGACACAGATACACCAGAAAAGCTCCTTTAAATAGTATTGGAGTTGATCATGTGACCATGCTAAACCACATCAAAGGCATGTAACTGCAATGTACCTGCATCATGTGCGCGCCTGTGACATCGGCATGCACCCGTGGTGCAACCGCTGAAGCAAAGAGACAGTGTTCCCAGCGCCGTGATGAGACCGGCATTGGAAAGGAGGATGCAGGTAAGTAACATTCCTTACAATATGGTTCACAACTGCAGAATGTACAAAGTGGGAAGAAGATACATACTGTGTTTCCCCGAAAATAAGACAGTGTCTTATATTAATTTTTGCTCCTAAAGATGCACTAGGTCTTATTTTCAGGGATGTCTTATTTTTGGGACATGGTACTGGTACGGTATATTTCCTGTACTTTACAGCAGCTAGGTCTTATTTTCAGGGGAGGCCTTATATTTCAGAGCTTGGAAAAAATTGCACTAGGTTTTATTTTTGGGAGATGTCTTATTTTCGGGGAAACAGGGTTGAGCCTTATTGACTAAAGGTCAAATCGCATAAAGCTCTGAATACACATTTGATCTCTACTTCCCCATGTTCACTTATTGGGAAAACTCTGTGATGTGGCAAATACATGTCTAATTTGGCCGATTATGATAATTGTGACCTTGCGGAGCACTTCACATTACTTGCATGAGTGCACACCGGTACTTCTACTATTGACTAAGGGGTGGTGGAGTGTTTCGAAGACGCAAATGTGTATAGATGTACTGCTCTAAATTCACCTGCTTGACTTTGCCACATCAGAGTGGTGAGTTGCAAGGTGAATTAATTCTTTAGTCAATAAGGCCCATAATCTTTCCTATCCATAAATAACTGGGAGTGGTTTCTTTATGTTTCTGTTGGTTATTCATATATGTTGGCATTTGCAGATTATCACGCAGAAAAATAAAAACAGATCACGCAAATCCACATTGGCCTATCTCCTTGTGCTTTTTTTTACTTAATTTAGAGTATCCTTATAAACTACAGTATAATGCAGAGTAGTTTTTATGTGTACACTTTCAGCATTTACCTTTATCGTATTTTGAATAAAATATAATTATAAGAATTTAAAATTGGATATTAAAGATTTGAATGTGGATTTTAAAGATCAGAGTGTAATGCATCATACACATGCATCAGTTACAAACTAACACATCTAGACACCTGCCAGTTTAGGTACAGGATAATGTTCCGTATATATCATTTGGTCAACATAGGTCTTTTCAGTATGTTATAAATACAGAAAAAAAAACACTTTATGAACATTACTTCTGTTTAAGTGAAAAGCTTCAGGGTTTGCACTCAGTTCTCTGTATTTAGCTTCCATCTATGGTCCTTATCAAATTAACCATATAGTCCTGCAAAAATAATTACTGCAATGTTATCCCAACTCCTTTATTTCAGAATCCAGCCATGGATTTCATGATCTTCAAGCATACAAAGCAGCAACATCATACTAGTGATGTAATTTATCTCAATTAACCTTAATGTTGATATCATTGATAGTACAAAAAAAATCCTTATATTATCCTTATCCAGAGGATAAGTTTTTAACAAACTAACAACTAATAAAACTCCATGCTAGATGAATCTGAAAAAAATGTTAGAATGACACACACATGCATGCACATGTGTGTGTTTGTCACTATAATATTTCACATGATAACATTGGAAGACTGAATTGGGGTTCTGATCAACATACATATATATATATATATATATATACTGTATATATATATAAAACCTTAAAACAAAGAAGTAAGGGGTAGTAACTACCATAATCTACCCATCTGGCTTTAAACTACAATTCTTTCCTGAGCATTTACTGAACTTGTTCTTACATGGTTTGAACTTACTGTAGATTTACCCTTTCACAGTACCAGGGGTAGGCAAACCATGTCTCTGGAGCCGCATGTGGATCTTCAGCCTCCTTGTTGTGGCTCCCTTCTGCCTTGATTAACAAATGAAAAAAAGAATAAAGGTTATTTATCAGTGTCATTTTGGTTTATATATTATTTTCTTTTTGCTATTATTTTCTTTTGTTTGTTGAATTCTGATGTTGTAACAGGTAAAATTTTAAAAAAAGAATAAAACTTTTAAAAATTACTAAGCTGTTACGTTTTGTGGCCGTTATGTTTTGTGGCCGTTATGTTTTGTGGCCGTTACGTTTTGTGGCCGTTACGTTTTGTGGCTGTTACGTTTTGTGGCTGTTATGTTTTGTGGCTGTTACGTTTTGTGGCTGTTACGTTTTGTGGCTGTTATGTTTTGTGGCTGTTATGTTTTATGGCTGTTATGTTTTGTGGCTGTTATGTTTTGTGGCCGTTACGTTTTGTGGCTGTTATGTTTTGTGGCTGTTACGTTTTGTGGCTGTTATGTTTTGTGGCTGTTATGTTTTGTGGCTGTTACGTTTTGTGGCTGTTACGTTTTGTGGCTGTTATGTTTTGTGGCTGTTATGTTTTATGGCTGTTATGTTTTGTGGCTGTTATGTTTTGTGGCCGTTACGTTTTGTGGCTGTTATGTTTTGTGGCTGTTACGTTTTGTGTTTTGTGGCTGTTATGTTTTGTGGCTGTTATGTTTTGTGGCTGTTACGTTTTGTGGCTGTTATGTTTTGTGGCTGTTATGTTTTGCAGCTCCAGACTACTTTTCTAAAGTGGAACAGGGGGAGAAATGGCTCTTTTAATAGTAATGTTTGCTGACCCCTGCACTATACCATTAAGTCTATCCCATTGAATCCTCTGGATAGGCACATTTTAAGACACTAGTAATCATTTTAATGCTTCCTATGCTCTTCTCATATATATGTTAGTTATGATGCACAGATCCCTAACAAATGGATCAAACCTACTTTCAGGAGACACCTATGTGGGACGGCTCCTACTGAAGATGTGGGACTGGGAATATTAAAAAATCTATCCTGTAGATTATTTAATGACTGAGAGTAAATTAGTCATAGTTTTCATTTTATAATGTGAGTTACTAAATGCAGTGCTTATGAACTTAAACTGATTTTTTCACAGAAGAAATTGTCATGATTAGTTTGTGCAGGTTCAAAAGTCATAGCTGATTTGGACAGAAATAATGGATAGACTAGAACTATATTAGAATTCTTAGGGGAAACCAATGAATCAGACAGGTTTAGAAAGCTGCAAAATCAATTTGCCATGTTGGTAACTAGTTCAGTATTACTGTAATTCACTGACGTGAAGTGCATATGAGTTTAAATTGATTTGTGCATGGGTATCCGTGCCATAAGCCACAATGATGAATTTGTATTCCACAGTGAATTCTTTTTCAAATCAAGACCATTTGTTTTCCTCTATTCTTCATTATATGTGTTTTATACGGAGTTATTTATATGCATCTATAGAAATTATTACACTAAGATTTTATGACAGAATCTACATTTCAGCCCGGCAGATTGGGGATTAATATGTATTCTTTCTAAACAGATGAATTGGAAATGTAAAAACTATAGCCACCCATTTTTTAACTGATTAAAGCTACAGTATAGATTAGAAGGGAGACCATACCATAACATAAATAGGGGAATTAATCAACAGGGACAATCATATTAGATGTCTAGTAACCCGCAGCAACCAATCAGCAGTCAACTTTTGTAATTTTTCTGTGCCCATACCAGTAAATTCTGACAGTTGATTGGTTGCTATGGGTGACTTGACCTCTGGAACGATTGCCTCTGTTGATTAATTTCCCTCAATGTGTTTAATCTCTGTCTGAACAAAGCTGAATGTTAGATTTTTTTTCAAGGTCTTAACCTCTATTTCTGTTTTGCATTAGTCCAGGGACGTAACAGTAAGAGTCACTTATGTCACATCTGTGACCAAGCCCAACCCCAGTGGGCCCAACATGACCACTGCAACCCCTCTTGAGCTGTGCAGCATCTGTCTCCCACAACCCCTGAATCCCTTAGGGACCTATTCATCAAAATATGTATTCAACTGTTGAGGTGAATTCTCATCACTTAGGGTCAAAATGGTCCAATTCTCTGCCCCTTATTCATTAAACAGAAGATTCACATAGCGAAGATGCAAACATGTTAATAGCCGTCTCTTGTATAGTGTGTTGTAGTCAGTTGAACAGTAGGAGCCCTGCCATCAACCCTCTGATTCATCACTTCAATTGCCTGTGCATGAGCATGCAAAGTGATGCAAAGAGCTGCATAAATTAGAGACCATCGTAATATTCTGAATTGGTTACGAATTCAGGAGGTTGTTCACTAAAGTGAGAATTCGACTGCCGAATTCTCAAACAGCGGATTCCCTTAGCAAATCCAGGACAATTTCCCCATTGTAAAGTTGCAACCATTTTTTAAAGTTAAGATTGCGACAATTTTCCCATAATAAAGTTGCGATTTTCAACCTTTTTTGAGCCATGGCACTTTTTTACATTTACAAAATCCTGGGGCACACCACCAACCAAAATTACATTCTTAACACAGTACATATTATACATATAGTTAATAATATAGTTATGTATAAATGTATTTATACTCAGTGTGAAACCTGGGCCTGTTTCGATGAACACAAAATATATATCCTGGCAGGAATGGTAGAAATACAGGGGCAAATAAGGGGTTGGGGGCAAATCAAGGGCAGGAGATGCACACCAGGGGCAGGGAGGGCACATCTGAGGCAGGGGGGGCACATCTGGGGCTGGGGAGAGCAAGTCAGGGGCTGGGTAGTATATTTTTATTATGTTGGGCAATGTGGGGGGGGGTCCGGAGGTGTCAGTGGAGGCTGTGGGAGGGCTTGGTGGGGGACTTCATCTTACCCCCTTCAGCAGAGATCTGCAGCAGTTCTTCCTCATTCAGCTGCGGCTGCCATTGTGCGCAGCTGAATGAGGAAGTGTGACTGAAATCGCTGATCACATGCGCTCCCGGTCTCCTATTGGCTCATGTGACTGATCAGGTCACATGAGCCCTCCTCAGACCA
>WMED01007691.1:7073-17441 GCA_019650415.1 Pipa parva
TGCTCCTAAAGATCCCTGGTTGTTGAAATAAACAGGCATGATGGGATGGGTGGGGGGGAAGCTGAGTAAGCTGTAAAAATGTGCGTTTCGCTCTCTGAAATGAGAGTTTATTCCTGCATTTGGCCACAATAGGGTAGATGCAGCACAGAAAAGTTTACTGAAAATAAAAGCACATTTTTGGAATGGATCTCACAGAATCCAACTGAAATTAGGGAACATGTCTTTGTCAAATCAAATATCTGAAAGCAGGATACATTAGCAGCCCAGCAGAGGAAAATTGTGTGCATTGTCCTTTGAGTATGCTAATGAGCTATTTTTTGTATGGTCTGGCTTGCTAATCAAATACCAGTGTGACTCCACTGAAAGCAAGAAACATTAACAGCCCAATAGGGGATAAATTGGTAAATTGACTACTGTGTAGCAGTAATCTGTTAATGACATATGCAGAAAAAAAAAGTATTGTGGTGATTTTGCAACTCTTATGAGCTGTGGCACGAAAAATGTGATCGCATAATTCAGTATTCATCAACTAGCTACCATATAAGCCAGGGATGTTACAGTGGTTCCTCACTCATTTGTGAGCTTTCATAGAAGATCTTTCTTCTTTGCCCAGTCTTATTTCGAACCTGTGGACACTTGTTTTAGCAAACTTTTTCAGAATTTTCACTACAAGTTTTCTTCACAAAAATTCACTTTAAAAACTATAGGAATGGATCCATTAAGATACCTTGCAGAAAATCTCATCAGTGAAATGCAAGGAAGACCTTGCCTTTACGACCCACATTATGCAGAGTACAAAAATAAAAGTGGAGAAAGCAAGACAGTGGGAAGAGATGTGCTTGAAGATAATTCCAGCGTGGGGTTCTTTATCCAAAAAGTGTTTTACAGCCGAAGATGTGCAAACCAAATGGAAGAGCATTAAAGATGCATTCTGGAGAGAGGTTGCCTTTAACAAAAGAAATGAAAAGAAGTGGTGCCTCCCCAACCAAAAAAAAAAAAAAGTCTTATGACATGCTGCTGCAGTTCCTCCTGCCCACATTTCCCCAAAAAGAGTTCAAGTACAGCGTTTCAAATTTCATTGTGTCCTGGGACATGACCCCACACCACCAACAATTGGAAAGAGAGGGTAACTCTGCACAATCCATTATTAATCAACAGTCTTCATCCCCTTCACTTCATAGGCCCACATCACATAAAAGGAAAAAGAAATAACCAATCTACAGAGATGGACTTATTGAAGACATTATTAACCAGCCTCTCCAAAATAAATATAATGAGGACACAGATCATTGTTGCCCTCCATTAGAAAGTTCCCGCAGCATCTGCACGGACATTTAAAACTAGAGATCTGGGACATTGTTAACCGGTACGAGGATTACACATATCCACCATACCTTCGTTCACCACCACCAGGAACATTGTCACATTCCCATCCAAACTGGCAACAACAATCACCCATACCCAACCCTCACAGGTGGAGTCCCATGCATTAATTGGCAAGCACCCCCTTCTTCTATATCCTCTGAATCTCCACAACATCTATAGCTGAAACATTTATAGTTATTATCACACTCTTGAACTTTTTCCCTCTTTCTTTTAAGTAATGTTTGTTTTAAAGTATACAAATGCAGAAAGTATTTTATTTATTCCTTTAAGGAATCAATCCCAGGATTTGGACTCAGGTTGCCTGGCTCAGAAGCAGTGAAAATCTCATTAGGCTATTGAGCCACTTAATTTACTCATTTAAAGTATACAAAGTAGGCTTGCGAGCATCTAATAAAGTGGTCACAGGCGCAACTAATGGGATTAAATATAAATATAGTACAGATATACAAGAGAAGACAGAACCCACTTATATAGTCACCTCGTCACTGTACAGCTAATTTTCGTACAGAGCAAAAGTGCGGCTATGTCACTACAGTTTAATCTTGTACAGCGCAAAGCCATTGTTAAACTTTATTCGCGGGTTTTAGTAGGAGTGTGAGAGCTTTTATTTTTTTTTTTTTATACTGCCAGGAATCAGTACAATAACAGATGCACAGCTGTGCTTCATAGTGAGTACCTGATAAACCAGCATTATGATGACCTGCCAGTGTAGGTACAGATGAGGCAGAAGAGAGCCATTATGAGGCGGTATTAAACTCTGGTCTCTTCCCACCACACTGAAGGCAATTAAGCGTTTTATTGGCAATTCATAAAGTCTTTTTCATCCATTGCCACTCTAATTACAGCTTTGACTAACAAGGAAGCTAAGCCAGTGCAATGGTCACCTGAGACTCCATGTTCCTTTTCTCTTTTAAAGGAAGCTTTTTGTTCTGCACTGGTGCTTCATCATCCTGATCCGTACAGAGCCTTCCGAGTAAAGGTAGATGCTTCCAACATTGGGGCTGGGGCTATTCTGTCTCAAGAAGATCCGCAGATGGGGAAGGTGCATCCCAGTGCATTCTTTTCTTGTTGCTTCACTTCTGCTGAAGGAAACTAGGACATAGGAAATCGTGAGCTTTTGGTAATAAAATCGTCTCTGTCCGAGTGGCGTCATTATTAGACGGCTCTGTTCTTCCCCTTGTCATCTTTACTGACCACAGAAATTTGGAATGCTTGAGGTCTGCCCAAAAGATTGAATCCATTTCAGGCTTGCTGGGCCACTTTCTACTCCTGTTTTAGTTTGATCACATATTCCCGGGACTAGAAACAGGAAAGCTGATGCTCTCTCACAAGGTTTTGCTCAAGAACAGTCAGAAAGTGAAGGTGGTCCAATTTTACTAGCTGTAAAGTTTTTAGCCACTATAACTCCAGTGTCTATTTCCCAGTTAGAAGCTATCCAAGACGCTGCTGCATCTCCCCCAGAGTTACTTTATGTACCTCCTGATCGTCGTTCTGACATACTATCCTTTGTACATGCTTCCAAACAAGCTGGTCATCCTGGAGTCACCAAGACCCTAAATCTTCTGTCTGGGAATGTATGGCCTACTATTTCCCAGGATGTTAAGGACTTTGTAGCAGCCTGCTTGGTGTGTTCTCAATCAAAGTCTACTCATGTAGCTCCTTCTGGTTTGCTTCATCCTTTGCTTATCACATTGGTCGGCAATCTTTGTAGAGGAGGGAGCCATTTCACTCCCTCCTCCACCGTTGAAAAAGGCTTCTGGAGCCGCAAAGGGGGAGGAGCATCTATGCTCCCGATCACATGACCTCCTGATGTCCCATCACAAGACATGTCGGAGGTCATGGGCGGGCGACCAGATGAGAGCCACACAATGCGGCTCACGAGCTGCAGATTGCCGACCGCTGGTCTATCCCAAGCCATCCTTGGACTCATATTGCTATGGATTTTATTGTGGATATTACTCCCTCCAAGGTACCTCTGGGTAGTTACAGATCGATTTAGCAAGATGTCTCACTTCATTCCGCTTCAGAAACTTTCTTAGGCTAAAGAGCTTGTCAAACTCTTTATTGCTCATGTTTTTAGTCTCCATGGTATTCCACTTGAGAGAATATCCAACAGAGGCTCACAATTTATTTCTCATTTTTTGGAGGGCTTTTCACCAATCTCTTGGACCTGCATTTTTCCTCGGCCTATCACCATAGGCGTACGCACAGGGTGTGCCCGGGCACACTAATTGCAGCACGCAGGATGATACACCGCAAATAAATGCCAGTGTGAGCCTAGCCTTAAGATTTTTTTCTTTAGGGGTACACCCTAATGAAATGGCCCGCACACACCTATGGCTATCATCCTCAATCCAATGGTAGTTCTGAGAGGACCAATCAAATCCTAGAGCAGTTCCTTCGATGTTTTGTGACTGAGGCACAGGATAATTGGTTTGAACTTATCCCGTGGGCAGAGTTTTCTCATAACAATGCAATTCACTCTTCCTCCCGTGTTTAACCTTTCTTGTGTGTGTATGGGCGCAACTTGAAGGCATTTCCTTTAACTCCTACACCTCTGTACCTGTTGTGGATTCTGAGTTATCTTCTTTCTCCTCAATTTGGCACACAGTTCAAGCAAACCTAGAAAAAGAAGTCGTCCCTCAAAATAATCTGGCAGACCATAGGAGATGCCCAGTTCCTAACTATAATGTGGGAGATATTGTCTAGTTGTCTACTAGGAATATTTGCCTCAAGTTGCCTTCTGGCAAACTAGGTCCCAAGTTTATTGGTCCATTTCCTATTCAAAGCATCATTAATCCTGTGTCCGTAAAACTTACCTTACCCAGTAGTCTCTGCATTCCTAATTCCTTTCATGTTTCTCTGCTTAAACCTCTTCTCCATAACCAATTCTCTTCCAGTACTTCGTCTCCTGGTCCAGAAGAATTTGAAATTGGGAAGGTTTTAGATTCAAGTGTCCTGCATCGGAAACTTCAGTGTCTAGTCTGCTGGAAGGGGTATTGTCCTGAGGAGAACTCCTGGATTTATGCTTCCGAAGTTCGTGCTCCCAAATTGGTTAGTGCCTTCCATAAAGCTCATTCTGATAAACCTAGGGGGGCTTCCGGAGGACAGCGATACTGTCAGGAAAGTCACTTACAGGCGTCCTCGGCATTTGCACACGGTACCGGTGTGGTAAGCACCACACTTCCATCGCAATCGCAAATACATGCTGTCACGGTTGTGAAAGCGCGCCACGGTCCTGTCTTGATCGCGCCATTTCCCTTTCTGCGACTTTCCCGCAAAAGGGCCTTTATAAGGCAGTCACTTTCTTCCTTGCCTGAATATAGAACTTTCCTGTTCATTCTGTGGCTCTGGTATTTTCCTAGTTATCCATTTATCCTGGTTCCTGACCTCGGATTTGTTTCATTGGACTCCATTTGTTTACTGCCCACCCCGACCTTTGGCTTGTTTACACACTCTGATCCTTTTCTGCCTGCCCTGAACTCTGAACTGTTTCTTGACCAAGCACCTGTCTGTCTCCATCCACCACTGGACAGTTAGCCTGGGGGGCTGTGACCTGAGTATTCCCTGCAGCGATGCCCACACCCCCTTGCGGCAGTCAATGGTGAAGACTAGGGTCTACCTTAGACTCTGCCCCTTGGGCATAGCTTGCGCAAAAGCCCTGTAGGCACATACTTATATGACTGTCTAAACAGGGTAGACGCCAAGAAAGCTGCTGATCCGGATAGTATTCCGGGCAGGGTACTAAAGGCATGTTCTGCACAACTAGCGGATGTATTGACCAACATCTTCAACCTGTCTCTTACCCAAGGCACTGTTCCCACCATTTTCAAATCAACTATTATCGTCCCTATCCCCAAATCACACTCTGCGAGAGATCCTAATGACTTCTGGCCGATTGCCCTTACCTCCCTAGTAGCCAAGTGCCTAGAGAGACTTGTGCTATCTCACTTGAAGTCAGTCCTACCTGCCTCTATCTACCCCCTACAATTCGCCTACCGAAGGAACAGATCAACGGAGGATACCGTCTCTGCACTCAGCCCTCACGCATCTTGAGGAGAAGGATTCTCATGTCAGGATGTCATTTATCGACTTTAATTCTGATTTTAATACTGTTCTGCCACCTAGCCTTATCTTAAAACTAGAACAACTTGGCATTGATTCCTACATGCAAAACTGGATTAACGACTTCCTGACAGACAGAAGGCAATATGCCAGGACCAATAACTATCTCCTCCGTAATCAGACTTGGTACTGGTGTACCTCAGGGCTGTGTCCTCAGCCCCTTCCTTTACCCATGGATTGCCTTGCTACCCACAACTCAAACCACATCATCAAATTTGCCAATGACACCACCGTCATTGGCCTCAAAGGAAACAGTGTTACTTCTTACATGGACGAGGTTCGCAAACTTGTAGCCTGGTGCGACACAAATATGCTCTCCCTGAATGTCAAGAAGACCAAAGAGCTCATCATTGACTTTAGGAAAAGAGACCATGCACACAAATATCCCTCAGGTCTGATCAATAATGTGGAAGTGAAAAGGGTAAATAGCTTCAAATTTTTAGGAGTACACCTATCCAATAACCTCACATGGTCTCTAAACACCTCAGAGTCCCTAAGTAAAGCTCATCAAAGACTCCATCTCCTTAGGTGTCTCAGAAGAAATAGTGTCTGTTCTCGGATTTTAGTAGACTTCTAGTAGTAGATTTAGCCATGAGAAACTGATAATGCAGGCGACAAAACTTTCCCCAGTGGCCAAATACCTCAAAGCAATAGTAAGTCTCTCCACTGGTGGAATAGCAGACCGCAGGTGTGTATCTTGATGTGTCAGTGACTCGGTTGTTATTGCCAACAGCTCATCAAAAGATAAAATGGACATACGGTAATTACGCTGAAACCTCTCAGGATGCTGAAGCAGCCTACCATATAAATTAGAAAACTATCCTCTTTGTAAACAAACGCTATTCAAAGGGTGCACCCAATATTTTTGACAAACAGCCATGTTCGTTCTTCTTGCCCTTCTTTGCCTGACAATCTTCATAGTCAAACCAACAAACATGGCCAACTCCGGGCAAAACCTCTCATTTAACAATTCTATTCTTTAAGATGAAAAATTTGCAGACGAAAATTGAACAGTACCAAAAACGAGTCTAGGCGAAAATTCCAGAAAGAAAGGCCGAAAGTTCCCAAAGTCCAAAAAAAAAAAAAACAACAAAAAAACAAAAAAAAAAAACTCTGCAAACAAAAGTCTGAAGTTTCCCAAAACGGGCCGGGGTGAAAACTCTCAAAACAAGATTCTTCACAGTGCTTTTGGGAGCTTTTAAAGAAAAGTTCGCAAGGCCTAGGTACACAAAACTTGTAGCGAAAATTCTGAAAAGAAAGTTGCCAAAAGCTCCCAAACATGTCCACAGGTTCGAAATAAGACTGGGTGAAAATTCTCCAAGGATCTCTTTCGAAGGCTCCCAAACGAGTGAGGAACCACTGTATGTAACATCCCTAGCTTACATGGTAGGTAGTTGATGGAAACTGAATTATGCGATCACGTTTTTCACACCACAGCGCATAAGTGTTGTGAAACCACCACAATACATTTTTTCACAAATATAATTAACAGATTACAGCTACACAATATTCAATTTATTAATTTTTCCCTTGTTTGGTTGCCAATATATCCTGCTTTCAGTGGAGTCATACTGATATTTGATTAGCAAGCCAGATAATACACAAAACAGCTCACTGGCATACTCAAAGAACAATACACAAAATTTTCCTCTGTTGGGCTGCTAATTTATCCTTTCAGTGAAGACACACAGATATTTGATTTGACAAAGATGTTCCCTAATTTCAGCTGGATTCTGTGAGATCCATTCTAAAAATGTGCTTTTATTTTCAGCGAATTTTGTTATGCACTTTTTCACTATTTTTTTTTTTCTTTGGCTAGTGCCAAACATGTTAGACAGCTCCTTGTAATTACAAAATTGACGATGCCCGGAAGTCATATGAACTATTTATTTGCAAATGCATCACATTATATGCTGTGTGTGATCACAGCTGTTCAATTCCCATTGAAACTAATGTAGTCACATAAAATATGCTGCATTATGTGTGCTCAAAGAAATACATCAGGCAGCATTCTAGTGTAATACGCAGCGCATGATATGCTAGTGTCAACACTTTTCTTACATTAATATTGTTCTCTATGGATTTTCTTTGGCGTCTATTGTGAGAGTATTTTCGCCTGAGGTTTGTTTTTTTTTTTAAATACGCTGTGCACAATACACTAGTGTAAATCTAGCCTTAGTCCACCAAAACCCCCAGTGGCCCCACAAATGACCCTATGCCCCATATTGCCCCACACAGGCACCGTTTCCCTTGCAGTGTGTCATTTTGACCCACAAAGTCCCAGGTTTCCCTACAGAGACGTCAATTGCCTTGCAGGGTTACCGATTGCTCGCAGAACCACGTATTGACCCTATGACCCACATATTGCACCAAAATTGCCTGCAGAGCTGCAGACTGCTACACAGAGCCGCGTATTGCCCTACATAGCTCCAGGTTTCTTCACAAAGGCGCCGGTTGTCCTACAGGATAACTAATCGCTTGAAGAGTGGCATATTGTGCAGCTGACATGTTTTGCATTGCAAAGCTACTGATCGCCCTGCAGAGCCAAAGATTACCCTGCAGGTCTCCCTGATTGCCCCACACAGTAACCAACTGCTCTGCACAGCTGCTGATTCTTCCAGAGGTCCCCGATTGCTCTGAACAACCACCGATCTCTCTGTAGGTCCCCCTAATTTCCCCAGGTCCTCCTGATTGCCTCACACAGGCACTGATTGCTTCCCCAGATCTCCTGATTTCCCTGCAGAACGCCCTTCAAAGCCTCTGATTGACACGCAGAGCAACCATTTGCCTGCAGAATGACCCAAGCGGTTTTTTTTTGTTTGTTTGCTCATTTTGGGTGAAATATGTAAGAAAAAAAAAAAGTATGGGGCATTCTGTAAGCAAATGGTTGTTCTGCAGGGCAACAAGGAGAAGGACAAATGAGTCGCATGTGAAGCCCAAAGTGTGCTGTATCCCCCCACCTTGGAAATTACATTGCTTTCCCTGCAAAAGTCTTAGTAAAACACATACAGTGAAAAATTCTTAAAAACAGCTTTGGCAATATGAGGTGGAAAAAAAAAATAATCTGGCAGATGAAGGGTTAAACCACAGAGCGGTGTTTACTTGGACATTTATAGAAGTCCTTAAACTACCACTTAATTTTAATGTGTTTGTATACAGCAAGTGCCTATAAACATCTAGTGATGCTCCAGTTGTCCTGTCTTGTACATTCTATCAGTCCCCCCCCCCCTCCAAAAAAAAAAAACCCAGCAATGTAAAATATAAACTTACCTCAGTGTTATGCACAGTCGCTCAGCAGGAGGAATTGTACACCGCAAATGTGTTTGTTTATGAGTGAGATGTTCTGTTGTTAAGGAAAGGAGTTCATCAAATGTTTTCATGGACATGCGGAAGTATCTCTGGAACTTCTCTGGATCTCCTCTCAGTTCTGCATATAAAGTGTAAAACTGTCCTTTCTCAAAATGCTTACTTGTCATGGGGTGCACCCAGTATCTTCTGCCAGCAATACGCTTTCGTTTTTTCTTTCTTAGAAAACGCCAGTAATAATAAACAAACATCCCAAGTTCCAAATAAAATTTCAATGAATACATTGCAAGAGGAAAAAAAAAAACAACAAAGATAATTAAAAGCAGCAAGACAAATATAAGAATATTTGTCTAAAATTCCAGTCAAACAAACATGCAGTGAAAAATCCAATTGAACAAGTATGCTCCAGTTCCAGATGAAGTCTGTGAGAACTGCCTAGATCACCTCCTTTTAAATCCTTTTTACACAGGATGTCTGATGCTAATTAAAAGAGTCAGTGACCCCTGTGGTAATCTTTATTGTTCAGTAAGGCTGGGGTCACACTAGCTGAGTTTTTTTAATTAGGCTCTTTATTGTCTTTCAAAATAGCCTGTATGGATTATCCCACAGGAAACAATGGAGACTATTATTCCAGCTCAGCTGAAAATCAGCTAGTGTGACCCCAGCCATAAAAGGAGCTGTATTTCTAAAGTCCCGCCTATAAATTAACCATTGAATTCCTGAATGTCTAGACAAACGTCCAGTGCCCAGTACAAAGCAGTAAAACAGATACATTATATTGCTTTTATTTTGAAACAAATATAGAGTGGTTACAACAGTGCTGGTGTAAAAATTATGGGATTAGATTATGTTTCATAAATTAGAAGGAACCATAAACTCAGTTTTTCACTAGTCAGAAGTGAAATACAGAAATTATGATGCATATGCAAAAGAGATGATAGTTGTAAAAAAAAAAAACATAAGTTAGGTTGGTGTTTCTTTACTCTTTACCTGGTACATTTTTTTTTTTTAATTGTTGGGTTTTGTAACATTTTTTACTTAGACACTTTAGTTAAATGGTCCACAAGCAAGAACTAAACCTTTATAAAACAAACAAACAAACAGGCAGACAACCAGGTTATGTATTGCAGAAAAAAATGTCAAAATGTAAGTTGTTGTTATCACTTGATAACTGCCCCCTCCCCCCCCCCCAGAAACCCCACTTTAATCCGTCAGAAAAAAAAAAACAAAAAAAACAGCCATCCAAACATTACTATTATCCCCAATAAACCAGCAGCAAACGTGTGAACAGATTTAGGTTAGAGGAACAGTCCGGCCGATAATAAAAAAAAATACATTAATTTATTTTTGCTAATTACCACCTTTTATTAAATATGATTTATTATCAAATTTTTTTTAAAGTTACAATTCTTACCTGTAAAGAAGTGCTATACAGCACTTCCGTGTTGCATACTCCATCTTCAGACACTGCCGGCAACTCTACAGCGTTCAAATCAGGCGATCTTTCTCAGAAGTGCACTCCTCTCCAGCTGCGCTCCTAGTGAAGCCCCG
>WMED01007692.1:0-17441 GCA_019650415.1 Pipa parva
TATATATATATATATTTATTTATGGGAAGGTTTTAAAGCACACAAAAAAGGCCCACTAATATTACATTACACTGATAGTATTAAAGAATGATAATGTCAAAAAATTAAAATGCCCTTAGAGTTACTATATATTCAGTCTGTAGTTCCAAAAATTCTTAATTGTGTATAAAGCATGATATTTAGCTTTCAAAATTGGGTTTTAGGGCCACTTCCTGAATGTGTATTATCCAAAGCACCATAGAAGACAACGGGAGCGGGTGAGGTCTGTTTAAAAACATGACTTCTATCAGTAAAGAGTAAAATGGACAAAACAATAAAATTCATGAATATAACCTCAAAGATGACGTAAAGTGCTATATTAAAAAAAAAAGTATCATATAGATGAAACCTCCTCAAACTAGGACAGAATTACAGTGTAGAATCAACACCAAGATGTAGAATATGTGATAAGTGCCTAAGAACAGGACTTCTCCCCCCCCAAAAAAAAATCAAGATAAAGTGTCCCCCCGAAATACTGTGCACGAACGTTTAGCAGTAAATGGGTTAATCTCCTAAGCGAGCCTGGCTGAGTGCTCCTGATTTCATGGCTTCCCCCACTATATATAAATCCAGAGTATTTGGCATGTTAGGACAAAATCATGTCGGCACTAGCCCTATGAAACCGGGATCATTTATTTCTCACAGTTGGAAACTTTTTAGTATTCATCACTGCATTATTTCAGAACATGTATTTTTCTTTCTGTGTTCCATTACTGATCAAGTTCTTACTTTTCATACTGTTTATTAAGTTTATTACATATGGATAAGCATATTTACCTATTTCATTTTGGGGGTGGGGGTTTGTTTGTTTTTTGCCATAATTACCTAAGAGAGTCTTCTCCTTACATTCCAGTTTTGGCCCTGAAGATGTGCGTTGAATATACTTGCTACAGTATATATACATTATACATTACCTTTAGCACTGCTTAAAAAAAGAAAATCTTAAAATGAAAATGTAGACGTTATATTTATTGGAAAGGTCATTTTATAATCCTAAAAAAAAACATTTTGACTGCTTTTTGACCCATTTCGCAGTTCTTTACAGTATTTAAGTAGATACATATGGAATCTGGGCAGCAAATATCTTCCAGTCCTATTAGTGTTCTCATGTACAAATGGATACATCACACTGAACAATAGAGGTTAACTTAATCATATTCTCAGTGTGTGTGTGTGTGTGTGTGTGTGTGTGTGTGTGTGTGTGGCATGCTGGGTAATATTTTCTCACCGCTCTAGGGCTCATTTACAGTAGGTGATTTTACTGATTCACAGAAGCTGCTGCAAAATTCCCAATCAATGTTTAAAAGGAACAGTCTGGGCATAAATTAGATTGTAAGCTCTACGGGGCAGAATAAAATTCTTACCTGTAAAAGAAGTGTTTTACAGGTAAGAATTTTTTTTTTTTCAAAAATTTGATAAATTGCATTTAATAAAAGTTGGTAATCAACATAAATAAAGATGTGTTTTTTAAAATTTTTACCTGTCCCTTTAAAATGAAGTCTATAGAGTTTTTGGTGGCACCTGTGAGAGCGACGGGCACTATCTCTGTATCTATGTACACCTATGCAATGCAATTGTAACTGAACGTTATTCCCCCATAGAACTACATGGCAACGGCTGTGTAGTCTTTGTGATTTTACTGCAAATAGCAGTGGTGCATTTTTAACCTATATATTTTTTATGTTAACTCTTTGGGGGATATTCACTAAGATCATATTGATTAGTTTCAACCTGATGCACTGCCAGTTTTCATCTTTCTGTTAGCTACACCTCCACATTCCACATCTGTATTATTTTTCCAGCTCCATTGAAAATAACGGGTTTGCGCCAGTCTGAGGAACGCCAGCATTTTTGGACAATGAAATTGATGTAGAACAGTTTAGCAAATAGGCAAAAACAGCGATAGTGCACAAAATGGGCCATTTCTCCCTCATTAAACTTGTCCAGATACATTTGGACTTAATAAATATCTCCTATAGGGGGTTATTCACCAAGGTGTGAATTCAACTGTCAATTTGGCAAATAGCGGATTCCCATAGCAAATCTGCTACAATTTTCCCATAATAAAGTCGGGACTGCAACAATATTCTCATTATAAAGATGTGACTGACATTCGCACCTATACGCAACAATTCGGACTTTTTAGCGAGCAATGAAAACTTGGCTTACTTTTTACAAATTATCAATAAATTCTGACAGCTAATGGCTCTATCACTGACAGTAGAACAGGGACAGACTACACCACTACTTTACTCTAAATAAGCAGCTAGTGCTATTAGCGTGATAACAATGGCAGGAAAGACAATCCAATGCTTGACCCGTTCCTTACCAATGTAGAAGTCTGTTTGAAAGCATCTTACTGGCCTTTACTAAGAATGCATAGGCAACCCATCACTAACATATGAACAATATCCGATTTTATATTAAGGGGGATAAAAAAAAATTGAAACATTTCCCTACCAGGTTAATGCTAGTAATATAGGGTTAAAGGAGACCTAAAGCAAAAAAAAATAAAATAAAAAAAAAAAGTGTTAAAATACTTTATACCTTATACTGAGCCAATTGATTACAGTCACAGCATGAGCTGTGCTATAATTAGCCAGCTCCCTATGCTTCCCCCGATGCCTCCTTCACAGCGCTGGCTGACTGAGAAGCCAGCGCGCAGCTCCTTCTTCCTGATTCTCCAGCTTCTACATCATCACGCTCACTGCGGATAGCTTTCTCATTGGCCCCCCGCAGTGAACGTGATGATGTTTAAGCCGTTTTTCACCCAGGGTGAAACATGGTGGGAGGAGCTTCGCGCTGGTTTCTCAGTCAGCCAGCGCTGTGAAGAATGATCGGGTGCTGGATAATTACAGGACAGCTCACGCTGTGACTGTAATCAATCGGCTCTGTATAAGGTAAGTATTTTAACACAGCTGGATTCATTTTCCCATTGAAAAAGTGTTAGGGTTGCACATTTAGGAGAAAAGGTAGCAGCCATAAAACCTGCAAAGACAACCAGACACTAGGGCACAGAATCTAAGGAACCCCTGGTTTTCGCCTAGAGCCCCCGCAAGGAGGTTAGGACTTCGCTGCGGAGGGAACCCAGGTCACGGCCCTTAGGACTGAGTACCAGAACAGGGCTATGGAATTCTCTCTAAGATGGACCAAACAGGCAGGGAGACCAGGCAAGTCAAACGGGAACAATGGCCGTAGTATAGGCAGGAACACTGCTGTAGTAAGGCTGGACACAAGGGCTGTAGCAAGGCTGGACACAAGGGCTGTAGCAAGGCTGGACACAAGGGCTGTAGCAAGGCTGGACACAAGGGCTGTAGCAAGGCTGAGTAAAAACAGGGACAGGCAACAAGGTAGGGAAACCTATAATCAGGCGCCGAAGCATCAGGCAGGCTCCCTTATATAGCCAGGGAGCCTGTCAGATGATCGGGCCGGCAGATTTCAAAAGGCGCGCCGCGACGTGCGCACTCTGACGCCAGCGCACACGTCCGACGGCCGTACAGAGGAGACGCTGTGCTCCCGAAGCCGCGATGGACCCTTCGCCGGAATGAGCTGTACAGGTAAGTACCGCTTCCTTACAAAAAGATCCTCGATATCAGCAATTATGTGAAACAGAATGGGAACTGCACTGAAAATATTGCAAAGCATGCTGGGTTTCATCAGTCGCTATATATTGGTATTGATCATTTTCAATATGGACTATTTTTTCCAGCCTTCAACAAATCAGTCAAAAAAAATGAAACGTGCAGCAGAAAATGCATCAAAACAAATTGAACGAGAGGAGATGACCTTTATAAATGTCCCCCCTCAGAGTTGTGTGTACAAAATATAAAGGTTTCCTCCAGCCTGTATCTCTTTAATTAATAATTCACTTATTACATTACCTTCTTACCCCTATGCAAAAATAGAAACTCACATATTATACTGTGGGAAAAAGCTTCACATTCCATGTGACAATTGCCTTTATAATATAATATCTGCACTAAATGCTGGTAGGTGGATATGCGCATGAAGGATTACATCTCTCTTTCCTCTCCAGGCTATTACAGACAATTTTATTTCACTGTTGCTGAGGTTACCGGTACTCGTGAGTGGCAGGGAAGACACAAAACTACCAGGGAGAGAGGCATTCACCTGAGCAAATGAAAATAAACTGTGTTTTATACTCAATGGAGAGATGAATTTGATCTATTTCAAACATCTGAAGTGTCCCTTTATTTAGTACTGACATGACAGAGACAAGCAATGACACACTGGAAAACTCATGAACATATTTGTGTCATTTCATAGGCAGGTATTAAACCAAGGTCAGAGGAGTTAGGCGTTTATAATGATGAGATGCTGTAATAAGTACAAAGGGAAAATTGTAGACATTCAAAAGTTATGCCATCGTTTTGCTTGTTGTTGATCAGGAATACAGAACAGATGTAAAAATGGAAATATAAAAACGTCTACTAATATATTTTTGGTCACAGAGGTTGAGGTAAAACTGGAAATGTTGGATATGTTAAGTGGTTTAGCAGCAAACCCTACGAGCGTCAGTTTCTTTTCTCTATAGCACCCACATTCTGCAGTGGTTAACCATTCAGATAAGACCCTGCACCAGTGGATCTTACAATCTAATCTAAAGTAATGTACAACCCACATACCAAGCACAATTTCAATTATTATTAACCTGGCAGAAAGTTTTTGGATTGAAATAGGATAATAGCGTATTTGGAGAGAAACCAAGTCAACACAGGGAAACATACTGCATGTAAGGGAATTTGGGAACCCAGTAGAAGAATTCCTAACTTCAGAGCCGCCATTCTGTCAAACCGCCTACGACCCCGTTACATTTGGCTTTTTCTCCAGTCAATCCGCTTGGAGATAATTTTAAATATGAATGGAAAACTATTATACATCTTTTCTGGGCTATTATGGAGATGTGGATAGCTGGACCTACATTGCATTACAGTTCCGTTTGTTCTGCGACGGGGCAAGTCAGATTTAAAAGAAAGGAAATATGGTTGAAACTGCTGCTCCGAGCTTTCATTTAATCTATCCCATTATCTATAAAACTGTGTTTTCTAATGCAATCCCTTTCTCTAACAGGCAGAAATAATATTCAATAAAGACTAAAAAAGAGATAAGGAGTAAGTAAGTCATTAGATGCAAAGAGAAAAGTAGAGAAGATTAATTTTATCTCTAACCAGACTTTGTCTGGTATGTTTTCAGTGGATTGGAGAAAAGCAGACATAATTGTAATATTCAGAACAAGGCAAAAAAAAAAAAACCAAACCCCATCTTCGCTTGGAAACTACGGAGATGTTGGTTTGGTGTTTGTATAATAGGGAGAATGCTTCTTAACTGGCTGAGAAAGTTTTCCATAATAGAAAAGGCTTTTTGTGCGACAGATGTTGCCAAACAAACTGTAGAAAACAGGTAGATTAGATGGCAGTTGAAGTATCAGTCTTAAATTTTGAGATTTAATTTGCTGTAATACACTAGAGAATATGCATTACCTTAGCTGTTGAATATCTCAATTTCAGTCACCTTTTGGGTAGAAAGTGTTGAGTCGAATTTGTGATTTCCCTCTCGCTGCATGCAGATACACAATCTTGTGAACACGCAATGTCAGCAAATCCCCGTGTCTGTGTCTACATTCTTGAATTTGAAGGTAATTTTCACTACTGCATGCTTTCTCTGTACATGCATGCATACTGAGTAAGCAATAGTTATTAAAGAGTATAGGTGGATATACAGTAGATCTGGCTGTTTGAACCAATGGTTGAATGCCCTGGTCATTGGCAAATTTGGCTACAGACACTTTGGCTGATATTATATTGTTGGGACTCATTGGGGCCAGTGTACTGATGATCTACTGGTGATTGCATAGACACGCCAATTGATGCGATTGGCATAGACTGTTTACAGGAAGAGAGTCATCTGCTCTAATATTATATTGGCGGACGAATTGTTATATGTGTGTACCTGGTTTAGAATAAATCCCTGAGAGAAATGTCTCTGTGCTTCATTGATAAGATCAAACTATATAAAGCAAAGGGGAATGATAAAACATCTTTTATATTAACAGGAACAGACCTGAATGATATACAAGACATCTAATTTGTAGAGGAGATTAAATACAGACGAATGCACAAGGGATTCAAATATTTGCATCCAAAATTTACCCTTAACTGGACTGAAAAGTAGTATGTTATACCTCTAATATTCTATATCATGATAGATGATGGATGCACTCATGTTAAAGGAGTGCTATAGGCTTTTTGTCTAGGGATGCTTAGGTAGTGGGAGGTACTCACTATTAGGCTCAGACGCTGCCCCTGATATCTTATTAAAAATATAAGGAGCAAAAAATCTGCCACAGCGCTTGCAAAACACACATGAACTGGAAGATAAGTGAACTGCCAACCTTACTTTGATTGTAAGCTCTACGGGGGAAGGGTCTTCCCACCTCTTGTGTCAATCGCAACCTGGCACTTAAAGTGATATATCCTTGTGAAATTTTACTTGTATTGTTTAATGCACTTTTCCCACGTCTCTATTGTACAGCGCTGTGTAAATTTGTGGCGCTTTATAAATAAAATTATACATACATACATACATACGCGGAGGCTGTCAAAATCAGAAGAAATTGAGATCATAGAAGAAAGAAGGGTGTGATCGCTGATTACTTCCCCTTACCTAAGCTCCCTTAGACATAACGAGCCTATAGTGTTCTATTAAATATATTGCAGTGTTTGTTTGTTTTTGTTAAATGGGGATCTGTACTTCTATAATCGCTCTACTGTAACAAGGTATATCTCCCTATAGTAAAAGAAATAAAAGCGGCGTGCATATTAATCTACCTTTTTATAAAGAGGCCTAATCTCGGAGGATATTGTGCAACTAAAATGAGTCCAAAAAATGAAAAGACCAATAAGGAGACATAAGTTTGCAGTAATAAAAACTGGATAAGTTTTACTTTAACGTTAATGACAGAAAACAAACAAATTCACTTACAGGCTGTATTAACAAATACATAACAATGTAAACAGAATGTTGGTACAGCAATGGTTCCTGTTAATGGCTGCAGGGAACACACAGCCATTTCTCTCATCAGATATACAAATCTTTGCTATAGCAATTTGACTCATTTCTACCATCTGCATTACTGACAAACACAGACTTTATAGTAGTAAATATAAATGTATACAGCGCTGTGTTAAAAATCTCTGCAACCGTTTGACTAATTATTTAAACAACACGGGTGTATTTCTAGGGGTTTGGGGAAAAAAAGGGTGTTATTAGAAACAGATTTATTCTTACAGCGAGAGCCATAAAAAAGCTGGAATGACAGAAATAGTAAACAGTTTTTAAACAGAAAAGGGCTGGGGGGTCTTTTTAGAGAGTCAGAAAATGGTAGTGCATTGACCCTAGGAGCAGAGTTAAATGCAGTTTCTATCCCCTTAGGAAAAACTTAAGTGTTCCTCCACAGAGTCGGGTTATTTTGCCTTCCTCTGGATTGACAATAAAAAAGTAATTATACGATCAAAGGGTTGAAGTTAGTGGGCAGGTGTTTTCAGTGATAAATATGGTGCTACTGGGGAGGAATCTACATTTACACATTGCTTTTTTCAATAAAAGACAACGCTGTAATCCAACAGTTTGTGATCTGTGTGGGAGGTTAAGTGCACGTTGAATACCATTCATCCAACATGGTGACCTTATTATTACATTTGTAAACTTATTGCAACCAGCCCAAACTTCTGAGCTTTGTAATACTGCAGAACTATTCATTTAAAAATACATTTGAAAATCTATTCAAAATGACAACAAAGATAATCTAGACAAGGCAATCGGGTTGGACAATTTGCTCAGTCACACGCATGTTCATGAGAGCATTGCATAAATTCTTTCAGCATTTGCGACATGGCTGTTTTGATTACGCTTTGTCTAGAAACCCGCTACATTACTACTGCAGTACATTTTTATAAATTAATAACCATGGAATATTTATATTACTATCGTTGTTTCCTTGCAACTTTCTTTTTTTTTTTTTTGAGTTCCGCTTCCAGAATAAATGCGCTTTGGACCAATGTGAATTGCAGGAGCGCTGAGATAGCCCTTTATGCTGAAGTGGGTGAGTCCATCGTTGACAGAATGCGCACAATTTCAGCTCTCTGAGTGGGCGAAATGTGTTGGGTCATGTGCACAATAGAGTCCATAGCCACCTCTGGGTTCTCCTGCACCAGGCTGTGAATGGATAAAAGAAGGATAATTTAGCACTATGGGAATACAAAAAAAATATTAGAAACTTCTAGATGCTCTGTATAGGCCATGATCATACCACCTAAATTACAATATACTTAATTTATTCCAGATTTCATCAATCACTTTAGAATAAACCTTTGTCTGTTCACTACACATGGCTTATTTTTAGTGTTTTGGCAGCTATAGTTTTATGAGGTTCTCTTCCCTTCTAGAGGTTCCCCATAGACTATTATTTTTCCCACTTGCTACT
Source organism: Pipa parva (assembly GCA_019650415.1). Classification (NCBI taxonomy): domain Eukaryota; kingdom Metazoa; phylum Chordata; class Amphibia; order Anura; family Pipidae; genus Pipa; species Pipa parva. The sequence continues at coordinate 8,543 of WMED01007692.1, forward strand.
GCTGGAAAGACCAGAGACTTTTTTCAGAGGTAAAACGCCTCTGGGTGGACCTTCGAGTAATATTGTGGAGGTACTAATGGAAGTCTATAGAGGAGCCCCTTGATATCATCTGCCACCTTAAGGGTCATCACTGTAACAAAACATCTTTGTGATTATATAAGGATAATTTATAATCAGTAAGATAAAGACTTGCTCTGCTACATTCACAGAGACTAGAAAAGCCCTGAAATGAAATTTCATTAGCAAATTCAAAAGGAATGAAAATAAAAGGTTATTGGTTCTTTAACTGGGGCACGTGCAGAAAGTATCTTGCTCAGAGCAACAATTACTTGACTCTAGGCTGTAAGGAAAGGGTAACGCCTAGTGCCTGTGTCTACTACTCTGTACCCCGGACAAGCTGCACAGCGTAATCTACAAGCATCTCCACTATTAAAAGAGGAATGTATTAGGAGGATGGAAAAATGAATATATGGGTAAACAGACAGCTAAACAGTTGGAAGGAATGTTTGAATGAAATGATTATATAAAGCAGTTATCAAAGTATAACGTATTTAGATTGAAGTGCCTTCTTCAGCAGCTCTCACATTTATCTGTGTGCTCATGAATCCGGTTGCACTTCAGGAAGTAACATATGTAAAAGTCTTCTGTACATCATTTTCCACAAAGTCAAGTTATTTCACTTTTCTAATTCCAAAACATTTACTAGATTTATGCCATAAGTATAGATTACAGCTCTGAACCTCTGCAGTGTCCAGATGCGTACAGAGTCAGAAATAAATCAATTGCAGAATGTATCTAGGCATGACTGCGGAGCTTTTGGTATTTTACTGTACAACAAATATATATATATATATATATATATATATATATAAATATATAGTATTTTTCTTATATTTCTCTTTAAGGCAATGAAGATCCTAACACATACTACTGAACTAACATGCCTACAAAACTGCAAATTATGTCAACTACAAGAACCAAAATGACATACATTCACTGTATCAGGAAAAAGCAAGTGCTTTGGATTATTTTATTTGGGGAGGGGGGTGTTGATATATTTATAACTGTCACTGCCTGCAGTCCCTCTCTATTTCCCCTGCAGCCAGAGCAGTGTGTGATGACAGCCACAATTGCAACCTAATAACTGTGCAGTATCTTTTTGTAGCTTGGGGATATTGGAAGTTGATTGTGGACAGTAGAGACATATTTCAGCAGTAACATGCAATGTCCTTCAGGCAGGGTGGATGAACCGCTCACAGCAACTGCATTTTATGAAGGACAAGCAACTGTCTTATTGAGCTGTGCTACCAGTACTCGTTGTTCAAGCAAATTTGAAACAGGCCTGGTGCAGCTGAATTAAGCATATAGTTGGATGTTAATGCCTTTCTATGTTGTTACTGAGTGTTTTTGATGCCTCACCTTTACTGGAGGAGACTAGGAAATATGCCATGGGCATACGTAAGCATTTTTACAGAAAAGCATATAATGCTGTTACAAATTCTATGTATTCTACTTTCCAAAAATTCAGAAGGTTTTGTAACCTTTTATTTTAAAGGTGATTATCTCTTTTCTTTTTGTTGGACTTCTGGGGGCACTTTATGAATACACAAATACGCATCTAAAATTTTTTGCATGGTGTATAGAAAGTAAGAAATTTAGCTTAAAAATCAGCCTTTAGGGCATAATTCCTGTATGTGCCTTATGTAGAGCACCATATAAAACAATGGGACTGGGTGAGGGCTGTTTAATAACATGACTGCTATCAGTAAAGATAAGAATATGCATAAAGCTAAATAATTCATGAATTTAACTTCAAAGGAAACATTTTTAAAAGTGCTGCATTTGAATAACTCATGACAATCCTAATGGGAACTTTTTTTTTGGTGTTACTGGTTCTTTAAGAGAACACATATAGGAGGAACTACCAATTGGAATGGACATTTTCCTCTTCCTGGAGCTACTGGTTCTTTAAGAGAACCAATATAGAAGGAACTACCAATCGGAATGGACATTTTTCTCTTCCTGGTGCTACTGGTTCTTTAAGAGAACAAATATAGAAGGAACTACCAATTGGAATGGACATTTTTCTCTCTAAACACATTGGCTGGAGATAATCTTTTTGTGTTGCCTTTTTAGTGAAATTCCTTAAATAGTATGTAAAAACATAAAGTTAGATATACATTAGTCATGCTTAAAAACTCACTAAAATTATATTGTACTGCTTTTTAACAAATGAAACGCTGTAACATAATCAATCAGAGGATAAATGACCTAGGTCCAGCTCTGGACAAAAAAGTTGAACCATCCAGCAAAACATTGGGCGGTGGACTCCAACTTCAATGTGTCATCATAAATAATGATCTTCAGGAATGACACTGCCCTTTACTGACTGAAAGACGTATTGCAGCGGTTCTCAACATGGGGGTCATGGGTCCACCCACACGCAGATATGCCTCGGTGTGATGACGTCATCGCGGGGCTCATGGCCTAAGGTAGGTTGAGAACCGCTGATATATAGGATTTTACAAGACAATGGCAAATAACTAATTATAAGGCAAGACTACTGGACTTGCTGTGTTTTTCTTACTAGTCGTCTCACTAGCTGTCCGACTGGCTTTCTCAATAAATATAATACTTAGCAGGACCTGGATGAACCTTCACAGCCAATCAACCTAATCTAGTTAATATTCATGAAAACACTGTCCATTTTAATGTACTATCCATGATAACTTGTAACTTGCGTACCTAAACAAACCCAGCAAAACTTTGCATTTCTAGAAAATACAGCGATATTACTTTTAGTCAGATCTGCGTGTAACGTTACCTGCGAATTTTTTTGAGGATATAATCCCTGGAGATGTATTTGATATTTTCATCGACTACAGAGCGACTACCTTCCTCCTCGGTCATCTGTTTCTCCAACCATTCGACCACGTCTTTATTATTATCCCACAAGTATGCCTGAAACATAATGAATGTGAAATGGATTTAGTCTATTTCATTTCTAGCACATCTGTAAATGCTACTTCTTTTTATGTGATCAATAATAGGCGGTTTTCATAAAGTTGCCATTGAAATGTATACTTTTCTTGCCTTTGTACAAAACTCCTGTCTGAAGCACTAAACTAATAAGCTCACCACCAAGTTGCACTACTGAAAACAATCGTTTCTTTATAGCATTGCAGCCTGAGCTCAGCTATATATTTTTGTGAAAGACTGTGTGCATCAAAGCCATAAAGTCAGACTGATTGCAAAAACAAAGTATTTATTTTTGGTTTTAGTAGACCTTTAATACATATTTATATTTTAATAAATATATACATTTTTATGGCATACACTTATACATTTTGCTGCTGAATGAACAAGGATTAGCCTTAATACATTAAACATAAATATGTGAAAAACATGCAGGTTTGATTTTAATTTTTTTTCATTTGTATCTGATTTTCTAAACCTTTGCCAAAGCTGTTAAGCCCTAATATTAATGCCTCACAGAGTTTGCATTCTTCTTCCTAATATTATTCATTTATAGATAAAGAGATAAAACAGATTACAACATTGTCAAACCTTGAACATAATAAAGGTATAAAGAAACAATTGGAAGCAGGACCTTGCCTGCAAGTGCTTGCACACTAATGAGAAGAATTGTGCGGTGGAATCATTCTGCTGCAGGTTGCTAATCGCTTGATAAGCTTCTGCTAAATACTTTATTACTGTATTATATTCACATATAGAAACAAAAAGAACAGTCCTCTTTCATTCTGTCCCTTACAGTATAAGACATGAGGAGGTTTTATAAAAGACTGGCAGCAGACTACCCAAACCCACGGCGTCCCACAAGAAAGACAAAGTTGCCATGCTCTCCTGCCTACAACCTCTTCTCTTTCCTTTGCCTTGGAGGGAGTCCACCGGCTACTTGACTGCTGAATGGTCATATAGTCCAGAAATAGTTGATGTAGGGCATGACATTTATGGATGAAACATACTGTGCCGGTCAGAAAGCCAGAAGCCAAAAGAGAACTAAGGAAACAAATTTCAGACAGAAATGTCTGCGGAGTCCCTGCAGTGATTTGGGTCAGATAAAGAACAGTCTCAGTCAACAGTCAAACAGCTGTCAAATACCTGAAGGAGAAAGCACAAGAAATGGCAATGGGCACGGCAACAAAGATAGACTGCTTAGCCATAAACAGCAATATCCACCTTCTTGCCATTAGAATGGCCACAATCTGTGGCCAAACGATCCAATCCACCCCTCAGTTATGATAGCTCCAACTTAATAAGCAATATGCACTTGCCGGCTGTGCGTGTCTTGTAATAAATGTGTGAGCACTGAGAATAGCAGTCTGGCCCTGCCCTAGACTAAAAACACACAGGTGATTGGTCATTAATGGACATTTTTTTCCGGCGGAAGGACACGCACATCTCCAACGCCCCCAAATATGTCCAAGCAAGTGGCTCATTCTTACACTTCCTGAAAAAAGAATCAGGAAAAATTCTTATTGAAAGGATCCAGTGTGTATGACAGATTAGCGCATGTAAGCGCATTAATAAATAATTAAACCAAAAGAGAGTGTAATATTGTAAAGTACTTAAGGTGATGTATACAACCCACACGTGCAAAGCTCTAGAAGAGAGAATAAAATAACATTTCAGTGGTACTTTCCCACAAGGACTATCCGCAGAGTAAAAACCAGTGCCCCACATGCCTATTGTGCTGTTTTTTCTCTTTTTCCAGGAGGTTGACACAGGAGGCTGTGCGACATTTCCATAGGTGATCCTAATTGTGCGGCGAAGTAAGGGACGGCCGTGTCGATTTTAGGAGCAGCTGAGAAGATTTAGACAGAAGAGCGTTTTCACCAATTTATGTATTATTTGCATTTACATTTAGATTAGAAACTTTATAAAATAAACCCATATTACAGAACATTCTGACTGCCCGGTATCAGAACCTGAGCTGTTAGGTTGTCAGATGGATGAATACATTATAAGTTAATATTTACAACCTTAAATAGTTCTTCCAGCTCCTCATTCTCTTTACAAATCATTTAGAAATCAGTTTGTGTTGGTCTCCCACAAAGCCAGGTTACAACCATTAGTGTTCATTCATATTTATGTCATTTGGTCTGGGTAATTAAACACAAAGCTTGTCATTTAACAGCTCCATCCTTTTTTCTGTTATTGCTTAAAAAACATCTAAGCAAGACTGAGTTTATTACATCAAACAATGGTTGAGTGCATAAAAGCAAACATTTTAGTAAATTTGGCACTGCAGGAGAAGGCTGGTAATAAAAATCAAATAGTATGGTTACAGAGTCATTTACAAACACCAATACAGACAGGCAGACAAAAAGAATGTAAAGTCCTGTAACAAAAATAAAAAACTTTAACCTTTTCTTAGGGAAAAGTAATACCCAAAAAAACCCAAATACCATCAGTCAAAGAAAGGATAAATCTACTAGTCACGTCTCATTTCTGTATTAATATTTGAATATCAGGATGAGGAACCTTACTGCACTTGGGCATGCAGCTGAATTTAACCTATGTTGAAAAGAGCGCAAGTGCAGTAAGCCACAGAATGTACCACCAGACACAAGTCATCAGGGACCCACTAAAGATTTTCTTCTTGTCTATTTCCTCGTTCAGTCCCTATGACTTGTATCCAATTCTGTTTGTCTCCAAGTCCCTACCTGCTTTACATTGTCCTCAGGAATACGCTCTGAGGATGTAATATGAAGCACCATAATGCCAACTGAGGCCTGCCCCGTGTAATGGTGAACCATAGGAATGAAAAATTAAAGAACAAGTGCGACACATGTAAAGTGCCCAAAAGGAAAGAAAAAATAATAACAGTGACCAGTGAGTGACCTGTTTTTTAAGCAACTTCAGAGTTGTGCAAAGTCTGCCAGTGTGAAATAGCTATTTCTGTCAGTGCCAACTCTACAAGCCCTGTGTGTGGTATTTCAAATGAAACCGAAAATCCTCATTTTTCTTCTCAGCCAGAATGTAAATCAAAATCTTAATATCTGAGGGTGTCACATTTCTCATAATCGCCACTAATCTGCGTTTACTTAATCTCCAACATGGTGCTATTTTCACTGGAAAATCATAGGGGTTCCAAGTGTATATAATTATACAATAGAATCTAACTGGAACAAAATATCCAATAGGAATCACACAAGCCATGCAGTGTCACAGGGCTGATGGGAAACTAAATTCTTTATGGGTACTGTAAAACGCCATGTAAAATTTGTATGGTCTTACAGTGGGCAAAGAAGATGCCCAGGTATGTGCTCCAAATGGACATAATAATATAAATTATATATTTAGAATGTGACAAAATACAAGTTTTAGCTAAACTGGTTTATAGTACTGCCTCCACATGATCTACTATTGACAATCCACTTTTGGCCTGAAGTTTACAGAATTAGAGGAAAACTAAAGATTTTTTCTGAAAGGTCAGTGGGAACTAGGACACAATAGTTATTCTTAGCAATAACTGTCCTGAGCAGCTTTCTTCTGCCTGCTTGTGAAGATTCACTGGATCTTAATTGCGGTGATGTAGATATCTTGATAAGGCCCCTGTCCTACCTCCTTTATTCACCACTAGTGTGTGAGTGCACAGAAGCCATATTAGGCTCTAGTAACACATTTATACATAGACACAGCTGCAGTAAAGGAAAGAAGGTGAGACTGAAAGCCAATAGAGATGTCAGGTTCAACCTGACAAAGGGGGGAATTCACTATCTTCCGAAGTGAGGTGCGTATTCTTCGCCTCACTTCAGAAAGACTGAGATGCGCATGCTGATGTTCTGCGCGCGGACATCAGCATGCGCATTAAAGGGATTCCCGTCTCGGCGAGAGCATAAGAGTTGCCTCGCCGAGACTGGAATCCCTTTAATGCGCATGCTGATGTCCGTGCGCAGGACATCAGCATGCGCATCTCAGTCTTTCCGAAGTGAGGCGAAGAATACGCACCTCACTTCGGAAGATAGTGAATTCCCCCCAAAGATTGAAGAGTGTTATTCATCAAAGTCCAAATTGTTGTGTATAGGTGTGAATTCGCCAGCTAAAAGACAGTCGCAATAGACTGCTATTGTCGCAGTTGCATCTTTATAATGAGAATATTGTCACAGTCTCGACTTTACAAATTGTCGTGGTTGTGGATTTGCTACAGGAATCCGCTGTTTGAGAATTCAACAGTCGAATTCGCACCTTAGTGAATAACCCCCCTGAATCATAGGGGAAGTCTTAGAATATGGTCCACGGCAGCGAATGGTAACTGTAGTTGCTAGCTCCAGACCCGCACGGCCCTTATTTCAAAACAGCTTTTACTACTCCTTTAGTAGTGGTTTAGTTGCTGTGTATAAACCTAAAATTAAAGTGTTAATGACACTAAACATTGGTTGACTTTTGCAAACATTTTTAACAAACACTTGATTTTTGCTAAAAAAAAACAAAATCAGTAAAATGTTGTTTTTTTTAATTCCAATATAATACCTTTTGAAAACAACACCTCCCAAATCTTTTCAACGCTCAAACCATAATCTAGTAAAAGAAAAAAACAGATTGCTTAAGAAGCAAATGAAGATGTAAGGCTGAATCTCACTCGGACTTTAAAACCATTGCAAGAAGAGGAAGTTATTCATGATTTAACTGTATTACAGGAGGTGCACAATTGTAATTAACATTTATCCTTAGTGACATATTTCTATATAACGCTTCTATTACCTGATTTAGAATATGTGAAACCTAATTTAAATCCAAATATATCTATGGTACATATCAGAAACGAGTTATAACAGTGATGTGAAACACTGCATTGATTAGCTGATGTGATTTGTACAGGCTTTTCAAGAATGTGGACATCAATTATGAATAGGAATTTTGTTATAGTAAAGGCAGTAAGGGGAATATCCAGGAAAAAAGAAACCACAGAAACTCATTTGAAAAAGGATAACATCTATTCCATAAACTTTAAGATTTAGGGGGGAATTTAGCAAGCTCCGAAGTGAGGTGCGTAGTGTTCGCCTCACTTTGGAACAACTGAAACACGCATGCTGATGTCCTGCACGCGAGAGCACTCGACTGTCCTCGCCGGGAGGGGAATCCCTTTAATGCGTGTGCTGATGTCCGCGTGCAGGACATCAGCATGCGCATTTCAGTTTTTCCGAAGTGAGGCGAACACTACGCACCTCACTTCGGAGCTTGCTGAATTGCCCCCTTAGAGGATCATTAACAGCCAAAAAGATTAAAAAAAAAAAAAAATTCCATTTGGATTGGTGTGGCAGTTACTCAATTACAGCACTTGTCAAAATGTTATTTTTGAAGTTAAATTTATGAATTTTATTGCTTTACACCTGTTTTTATCTTTACTGATAGCAGACATGTTTTTAAACAGACCACCTGGTCCTGTTATTTTCTATGGTGCTTTAGATAATACATGTACAGCAGGGGTCGGCAACCTTTTTGGCTGTGAGAGCCATATAGTGTGGCTCTGCTAAGCCCTTTCAAATCCGGAGCTGCTGACATCATATCTGACGTCACATTGGTGATGTCAGTGGCTCTGGATTGGCTAGCAACCCGAAAGTGCGGTGATGTCAGCGGCTCTGGATTGGCTAGCAACCAAGAAGTGCTGAGAGAGCTTTGTCTCTACAGCGCTTGCTGGCGATTAGCCGGCAGACTGTAATGAGCAGTGTTTGCATGTGAGCACCGCTCGTTACAGTCAAAGAGCCAGATGCAGCCATCAAAAGAGCCAGATCTGGCTCGAGAGCCATAGGTTGCAGACCCCTGATATACAGGAATGTTGGCAGTGCAGTGGCTCAGGGTTCAATTCCACCCACCCTGAACTTCATCTGCATGGAGTTTGTATGTTCTCCGTGCTCCTGCGTGGGTTTCCTCC
>WMED01007693.1:0-17441 GCA_019650415.1 Pipa parva
TAATGTTCAAAAGTTTCTAGAATCTTTGTGTCATTGCTATGTGTTTCTCCTGAGGTGGTGACAGCGCTGTTTCCATGGCCCAGTGCTGATACACCGGGCCATGGAAAACTGGTCTTGCTTAAAGCCGGTCCCTGGTGCAAAAAAGGTTGGGAAACTCTGCTCTAAGGGGTACCACTCCAAATAGCAAGCAGGGCCTGCCCCCCTGAGGTGCTGCTAGCCTGGTTATGGAAGATGTAGCTATTATATATATATATATATATATATATATATATATATATATATATATACATACATACACAGTATATATGGTAGGATAGAGTGGTCATTTTATTCCTCAGATACAAAAAAAGACGAGTACTGTGATACTTGGTGACACCTTTTTTATTGGACTAACGATCAGTTTAGACAAGTGTAGGGAATTATAAGTGCTCTATTGTCTGCAGCCTGTTTGTATAGCAAAGCTTGCAACTGCTTACTCCAGCCAGTAGATTTCACTAGTAATCTAGTGTTTCAATATTATGTATAGCAGCGTTTCCCAAACTTATTTTTCTGTTATTTTTGTGCTTATCCTTCGTGACCCACTAATTTTCATTGTCAGAAGTCTGAGATTACCGTCACTTTAAATGTGGTCACAATGGTGGAGGGAAAGTCAGATTGACATGTGCAGCCTTGCTCAACTGGGAGCTGTATCTAGATGTTGCAGGTGCAGCTAGGAACAAGTGAAGTCCAAGTTAAATAGTTTGCTCATCGGGGAGCTGACCATATAGCCATATCAAAATCCAGTCACTGCTAATGAGGATTGCCGGACGCGTTTCGATCCAAGCAGGAGCTTCCTCTCGCGTAGTAAAGGACTTCGTGCACGCCACCGCTCATGAATATTCATGAGCCGGCTACTTCATGACACAACACGCATTGTACGCCTTAAAACTAGTAAGGCTTACTAGTTTTAAGGTGTACGATGCGTGTTGTGTTATGAAGTAGCCGCCTCATGAATATTCATGAGCGGTGCCGTGTGCGAAGTCCATGACTAGTTTTCAGTCATGAAAACCCATACGTGCTCTCGTGATTTTGCTTTCGTGGCCCGGTACTGGGTCGCGACCCACCATTTGGGAAACGCTGATGCATAGTATCTTAAGGAAGAAAGATTGCTCCCAGAATACAATGCAGGATTAAGTCAGTTCCTCTTCCAATTAGGGAAGAGAGAGACATGATTAGTCTAGCTAGAGATAGAAGCTCATTCATAGCTCACTCTAGGTGAGAGAGAGCGCAGTTAAGATATATATCTAGGCAGTATTGAGCTCTATCCAGGAGAGTGGGTTTCAGTACTCCCAGGGGTGTTCTTTCTAAGGCATCTCAGTCAGGGTATAAGTGATATCCCTGGGGCTAGACCTCTTTGGAGATTGCTGTGAACAATTCCCTCCAAAGAATACCTGACTAGCGACTACAATAACCAGTGCTCTGCTGTGAAAGTTATAATGCCTGACCTTGTGTAATGTGCAAGTACCTGTATAAAGTTAATCCAGTTTCACTGCTGTTCTATAAATATTGATCTGTTGCCAATAAACTGCTTTCATTTCATGTTCAAAAGAATAATTCCTGCCCCCATATGTATTAATAGGTACTCACACCTGAGAAAAAAATACACCGGTAGTAAAAATAGTGCTATACATGCTTTCAAGAGGTCTGTCCTCCCTTTCTCAATTACTATATATATTTTTTTTTTCTGCTGTTTTATTTTATCTACTGTAGTTTCTCCTGCTATTTCCTGCAACCTGCTGCTTTCTTTGGTTTACATGTTATTAGCAGATCTGCCAGGTATCCAATATTCAGGTCCTGTCCCATAGTCCCGGTACCCTAGCAGCATGTCTTGAGTCCCTGTCCTATCCTGTCTTCACCACCCTGTACCAAATAGCTTGTTGTGGCAGACATCACTTGCACACACCCAATTAGGAAATGGTGAGCAGTGTACCTGTGAATTCACTTTCCCTTCTTGCCTCCTGGGCTACTTAGGAGGTATGCTATAGGATCTGTTCTGATCAATGTGCTTTCTCCTGTGTTACAGCTTTCCTGGGTATATTATTTGTCGCCTGCTTTGCAGGGGGTTAAATGCAACTTTGTATCCCTTGAAAGGCAAACAAAATAATTTTCTTCCTCAAGCTTGATTTCTAAAAAGTTATATTAATGATATCACTTTACTCACTCAGTGAATGTTTGTATAAGAATGCTGATTAGGTACCTGGAGGTCAGCAAAATACAAATATCAAAATATAATTATTTATAACTTAGGAAGATGAAGATTTTATTTAATTTAGCATATCTGCTGGTCATTTTATTCACTGGATTGCCAAGCAAGTAAACAATTTTATTATTATTATTTATTCTTATATAGCGCTACTATTTTACGCAGCACTTTACAGAGATTCATCATTCACTTCAGTCCCTGGCCCATGGAGCTTACAATCTAGTTTTTCTCTATATTTGTCACACAAACAGATGTATGTTTTTGGATTGTGGGAGGAAACCCACGCAAGTGCGGGGCAAACATACAAACTCCATGCAGATAAAGCCCAGGATGGAATTGAACCTAGGGCCTCAGTGCTGCAAGGCAGCAGAGATATACACTGAGCCACCCCACTGCCCAATGAACAATGAAAAAGCTAGACAACCTTTGGTGCACTGCAAAACACTGACTATTGATATTTTTGCATATTAAAGGGTATGAAAAGTTAAATAAAACATTATTTATATTTGACATGTACTGTATATGTAGTATACCGGAATAGCCAGTGGAATTGGCGCCCTTTTTCTGTAGTAGGATTTGGAATCCCATGAGGGAGGTTGCGTACTATCGCCATCTAGTGGGAAGCAGTGAATACTCTGATACGCTTATGAATATACAGCAGCGTGTTAGTAAGGGGAAGTATAAAGAGGAAAGTATAAATATAAGTGATATTGAACAGCTTGTTGCCATTTCCTAATGTGGTGTTAATACTCGATTATAGTTCTGCATCAACTAGATGATCATTTTTGGATAAATGGATGTTCCTCTAAGGAGAAGGGAAAACAATTTCAGGAACTGTTTATTTTTCTGATCGTTGCCTTTACTGAATTTAAACTCTGTTTGGAAGTGTGGATTTTCCTGTTTGCTGATTTTCAATAAAGTGTGAAGTTTTTGGCTTGCAACATCTCTCGTTTATTCCGACTGATCAGTTCTACAGAAGGAGAAAACCTCGTATGAAGAGTTGGATGGTATGTAACTCACTGTGTCCCTCATGCAGAAAGATTTACAACACCTTAGTTAACGTGTCTGGAGGTAATTGTCCTAGACTCTCTATCTGTTTAACATCTAAATTAAACCACTGTGGGATGTTCAGGTAAGGGGCAGCTGGACTCGGCCGTGACAAGCCTTTAGTTATTTGATTTGTCCCCTTATCTGGCTACCACATATACTGTACCGATTTTGGGATCAGTAGTACTACCCTCTTGTTTAAACAGCCCTGCTCCCTCAATCCATTCTGTGTACAGACTCTTTCTGTACAGTTGCAAATAGCACCCCCAGACCAACATCACTCATTATACAGAGAGCTGTCCTTGTGGGGAAAACACCTCCCCCTCTCCTTATCTTAAAAGCCTGTGTGGTCAGCTGTGGAGAGAGGAGGGGGCGTGGCTACATGCATACACTTCCCAAACAGGGAAGTCATTCACAGAGACAATGCAGTTACAGAAGGATATTGAGCTCTGCTCAATTAAGAGGTGAGTCAGGAGTTTCTTAATCATTACATTGCTTGACAGTAGGTAAATAGAGTTTTCTTTATAGCCAGGGTTTACTTAACCTTTAAAAGGGATATAAAGCATCCTATATTTTCAGACTCATTGGGGAAATGTATCAAGTAGTGTTAACATAAAAAATAGCGACAAATTACTTTGTGTCCATTTATTAGCAATTTATCATTCACTTTGCATCCATTTTGCCTGTTTTTTTAATTTTTGCGAAAATCAGGCGCACTTGATTTATGAAGGTAAAGCTTTGAGCCTCCCCATCCAGTAAGGCTGACAGATTCCTCAGTAACTGACTGGAGAAGCTGTCAGCGTTACTGGCTGGGGAGACTGAAAGCGCATATGCTTTGAGCTCACTTGTAGGATTGCGGTCATGTGACCGCTCGCACCTCTAAGCTGGGGAGCTCAAAGCATATGTGCTTTGAGTCTCCCCAGCCAATAACGCTGACAGCTTCCCCAGTCAGTTACTGAGGAAGCTGTCAGCGTTACTGGCTGGGGAGGCTCAAAGCGCATATGCCTTGAGCTCCTCAGCATAGAGGCGCACGAGATCACGTGATCGGATCATGAAGTCCTCTCAAGCCGACTTTCTGCTAGGCTTCTAGCAGAAAGTCGGTTTGAGAGGCAGAGTCAACGAGGTATAACTTTTAAAAGGTATTTTTTAATAATTTTAAATGACAAAGTTGTTTAGTCTAGCATGCTACGCTAGACTAAACAATGTCATTTTTTGGTGACGGATGCACTTTAAGGTAACAGGATGGTAGTAGATTGGAACGATAACTGAAATAGTCAACAAAAATATGTTCAGAAATGTGGAGAATGGAACAACACTAAAAATACATTAAAGGATTAGTATCCACGTTGCAGTTAATGGTTCGTATTGGCTCTGTCTTATGAATGAGATGGTGAATGCAATTGGAGGTGTCGGTAAGTTACATCAGTGTCTTTCAGAGTACATGCAGACTTCCTTTGCATGGATTGGATCTGACAGCCACACCTTCAAGGTTAACTGGTCTAGTAAAAAAAAACTGCAGGGAATATATTGAAATGGGAGAAAGAACTGCATCCAGTAAAAGTACCATCACCTGCTACGTTTGGAGGTTGTATGAGGGTTACCACTTAACAAACAAATTTCAAGAGTGACCTCAAAATACCTCCAAGAAGGAAAAGGAGAGACAAATAAATGGTGTTATATACAATTATAGAGGGAATACCAGAGGGGTGTTAATGATACCAAGTGAAGTCTACAGTATATATCCATAACAACATGAGTCTAAAGCTTTTAAATTATTAAAAATGCGTTATGGCTGAGAGATTCCACAAAAAAAACAACAGAATATCTGTGTAAACTAAATAAAGTGTAACATCCATCCTTATGTGTCCTCACTGCTTTATTGAAACAGACAACACCTCCCCTGTCCTCCAGCGGTTCCCAACCTGTGGGTTATGACCCCTTTGAGGGTTGAACGGTGCTTTCACAGGGGTCGCCAAGACCAATGGAACACGATGCTTCTGTATTAGTCTGCAGGCAGTCCTCCCACATACACTTACCGTTTGATAACGTTTGGCATGATTATGTCATCGCAGGGGGTCATGGCTAAAGGTAGGTTGAGAACCGCTGCTTTAAGCATAGCTGTATCTCTGAAAAAGAATCATGGAATTTTACTTTCTCGTCTAAACACTGTTACTTACTTAGTTCCAACAAAGGGAGACTCTCGACCATCCCATGTTGTATTTAACCTAATACATCATAATAAAATATATGTGGATGTAAACAGAAGCTCTTTATATTGATAATTATAAATACTCCCTATTTATTAGGAGCTGAACTTTTATTTTCATACTTAAACAATTACATTTAAAAATAAAAACTTCCTCAGAAGAAAAACAGGACCATTAATACACAGGAACTACTTTTTGACCATTTTGGAAGCATTTTGGTGCCAAAACACCTGAAATGAATTGAACTGAAGGAAAATAAGAGTCATATATAAAGTATCAAAAGGCATGATGCAATTTTTCTTTTGTAGTAAAGATAGGTTATTAGATGCTGTCATCATGTAATGGGGACTAATTTATATTTATGCTTATTTATTTCACTTGTTAATAATAGATTTGACAAAATCTGGTACCGATTAACCAAGAGACACCACTGACAAGTAAATCAAGATGGTAATATGTAAAGGAGTCAGAGGGGATTATGAGGTTTAGGGAAGAGAACCACCATAGCAAGACACTTTTCAAACAAATGGCCTTTCAATTAATTTTTGGAGGGAAAATATACATTACACTATTGGCTAACATGGCAGACTTTCTTTAGAATTGAATTAAATGTGGTAGAGGCTTTAAACTGTACAGTCCAAATACACAAACTATTATGTGCTGCTGGGCTATAATAGTAGGGTAACTCTGTACCACTTTGTGTAGCCCTTACCCAGAGCCAGCATAGGCCCTATTGGCGCCCTAAGCAACCCCCGTCCCGTGCTGCGCCCCCCTCCCCTCGTGACACAAACCTCCCAGCTGGCACAGTGTAAAAAAAAAGCTAAGGGCACTGCCAGCATATTTTGTATTTTAACTATATGCATGGGCAAATTCCTTTGTACCCTTTGGCTTCCTTTAGTAAAACACAGATTGGCTTCTTACCCCCAAAGATAGTCACTGTTTGCAGAAAGTAGACTGTGGGGCAGCAGGTGATTCCTACAACTGAAAATCTACTAAAAATATATCTCAAAATATACTTACTGGGTTCAATGCCACCATATTAGCCCTTAAAAACAATATCTGTGAAATTAAAACCAATGAGAAATACACTAAAGGAGAACTAAAGAGATTGTATAAGTGGGACAGTTAAAGCTTAGCACAAGAAATTCTTACTGAAAGGTGTTCTGGACCACTTCCTTCCTCCTGCCTATGAATGCATTTGGTCTTGATTGCAGATATCCTGGCGTATAGATAAGGCCTCCTTCCAATCTTATTTCTTCACTGTCATAGAATTGGTATTCAACCCTATTTATCTGTGCCCTGTGGTGAAGAAAAAAAGGTGGGATAATCACCAGAATGTGATGTCAGGATTGTCACAATTAAGACCAGCTTCATCTACAATCAGAAGGAAAGATGCTGCTCAAGACACCATCCAGTAAGTGTATATTTTTGATTTTGATTACATTTAAATGGTCTTTACGTGGCTCAGATCGATTGACCTCACAACTAGCCACTGGGTTATGCTGACTGGAAGAACTATAGTGCTGCTCCTTGAACAGAGAGATAATTAACAAAAAATGAATTCCAGATAAAACAATGGTGCCACAATTTAATTGATATGCTGGTTGCCAAGGGTCAGTCAAAAAAATATTAATCAAAACCAACTAAAAATGTAAAGTCAAGCAAACTTAATGATTGAAAAACTACAGCAAAATAAAGACCAGTAGCAGAATGTCTTAGAATTCTGCTACAACATACTAAAAATAAATTCCAAGATGGATAACCCCTTTAAGGGTATATTAACCTACATTGAAATTGAATTTTTTTTTTCTATTTAATTTTGCTTAAATCTGTTCAAAAACCCAGAAGTGACATAAACCATTATTTATTACAGAACAGTTGTAAAGTGGAAACCGAAAACTACCGCTGAAATGTTATTAAAAAAAAAAAAAATAAGCGTTAAAACAAAAATGCACTAACGCCATAAAAATTGTGCCCATTTCGGTTTCAAAAATGCTGTTTTGAATTCTTTTTTTTAAAGTAAATACCATGAAAAAAAATATAAGAAAATAATAATTTTGTCCCATTTGTAAATATGCTCATATACTGTATATTTATAATGTAACACATTGCTGTACAGCACTCCAGATACATTTCTTTATGAACTGAGTTAATAAGGGTAAATTCTGAATATGAGTTGATCAGGTTGCCTGGTAAATTTATCAAGGTATTCCAGAACTATACTGTATTTCTCAACATGTGCCTGCTTTGCAGATATGTTCAGAACCATGTATATTTATAGTTCCTTTAGACTCCTGAGGCTGTCACACTCTTTTAGGGTTAATGAAATCTGTCATTAGTTGGAGAATTCTATTCCTTCTAAGCTAATCAGAGTCCAGCATAGCCTGTGACTGACACACATAGCCACACTCACATGAACACACTAGTTATATCCTAATAACACCTTGCTAATTGTATTTTATGCTTGATAAGGCTGGATTAGAGCTTTAACACACATCAGCATTAAGGGAGCAGGTCCCAGGTGGACCACAACGCCTGCTCATTGTCATTCAGAGATGGACTCCACACACAGACAACCCAAGCATGAAATTAAACCAAGGCAGCTCATCAGTGGGGTTAACCCTTTCAGATCAGAAGGGGTTAATTTCGTTGTTACTTTCAGTTATAATTACTGTTCAGAGCACCATAGCATTTGATAAATAAAGTTACAATTTGAAAGGTTAAACCATTACCCCTATAGCAAACCAATGACTTTATTGAGAATTCTGCAGGAAAACAGTCCATTCAGGTTCCTTGAAACTAAAAGTTTTCGGTTAACCAGAGTTTTGTGCTCCAGCTGAGTGACGCGTATCATTTGATGACAGGAACATCCGTATCATAGAGATAGGGGTTGCTGCTAGTCCTGCGGGAGGGAATGTTCCCCTAACTGGGAACAGCTGTGGGGGGTGGAAGTGCAGATCTCACACTGGGGCTCATAAGTTGTATGTGCACTGCTGTGTGATGGGATCATTTCCACATTTTGCAAAGGCTCAGATGATATATAAATCATAATGGTTTGGTTGTTTACATATTATGGCCCACCTTCCTGCCAAGAGCACTACCTATGCTGATGGAAGGAGGGCGCTGTCCTGGTTATCTCCCTCCTCTGAACCCTTGCTCTTTTACTGGTGACAAAAAATTTTGTGTGTGTGTGTGTGTGTTGGGGGGGCGGTGATGCCAGTTCCTGCCCCCTGTACTAGACCAGCCAGATAACCATCTGGGGAATTCCCTTATAGAGGCTCTGACTAGGAGTACACTGAAGGACCAGATTGGAATTGCATAGACCAGGGGTTGGCAAAGTTGTTTTGGGAGGGACCCATTTCACTCCCTCCTTCAGCGGTGAGAACTATCTTGTGAGCCGCTGGAGGAGGGAGGCGTGCCCTCTCCCGACCACATGACCACAGATAGCCAATCAGAAGAGCCATCGGCGATCCTGGAAGGGGCTTGGGTGTGGCTTCTGCAGAGTGCTCCGAGCCACAACAAGGCGGCTAAAGAGCCGCAAGTGGCTCGCGAGCCACACTCGGCCAACCACTGGCATAGACTGTTCTCTATGAGGTGCTGCATGTTGAATGGTCATTTTGTCAGAAAAATGTGAGTTTTGTGCTACATAATAATGAATGTTGCAGACAAAAGATGATATTGGCACTGCATGTAATATTTTGTTATATTTTAAAATTCATTATGCATTTTCATAGACTTTGGTGGTTACAAAATATTCTTTTGTAACAAAAGATGTATTTCATGGCCACAAAATCATGAATGCATGTTACAAAAAAGGCAAATTGCTTTGTGTCACGAAATATAATTTTGTTGACACAGAATAATAGTGAATAATTCAAGAATCAATTCTGTATCACACAAAATGTTATCTCTCAAAATAAACCTACTGTGCAATCTACAGTATATGGGGCGCCATTCTTTATGGGTCAGTTAGTAAAAAAGAGAATTAACCCATTATATTTTGTATGCAGTAAATAGTTCTTTTATTGAAGTGTGCTTCATTGACACAAAATGATTTTTTTGTATCCACAAAATACACAAAAAAAAGTTAATACTAAGAAAAAATAGATTTGTAAACTTGCAAATTGTGTTAACAAACATTTAGTATACACAAAAAAAGAGTTTTGTATACAAAATGCTATTTTGTGTGTACAAATTGCATGTGTTCACAAAATACTACTTTGTAGTTACAATATATTATTCTATGCATAAAATAGAATTGTATGCAGACAGAACAAAATTTTGTCCACAAATTGTTACTCTGTATGCACAAAATTTTATTCTGCAGACAAAATTATTTTTGTATCCACACAGAATTTGATCTTATGCACAAAATAGCATTTCTGTGCACTGACTTTAACTCTGTGTGCAAAATTTTTCACATAAGACAGAATTTTGATATTTAAACGTGGAGCATTTGAGGAGGATAATATCTTTAAGCAGGGGCATTTTTGTTTACATCTTGTCGAATCGTTCTTACCGATTGCAAACAGAAAATTCTGGAAGATGCTTGATTTAAAATGTGTTACAGGTGGAAATGGTTTGTATCACTTTGGGGTATTAGTTATGATACCTCCAATCACCTGTAACAGAACAGAGCCACCGCCTAATAGAAGTGAAAAAAAGACCTAATGAAGCATTTTCCAGAAAGGGCAAGAGATTAGTTATTGGATTTTTTTTTTTTTTTTTTACAAAATTACAATATTATTTCAATCATCCCTTTAATTAATAAAAGATGGGTAAGCCAAAATTTGAGGTTTCACATATATGTTGGTGTATTGATCTGTTTGACCACAAAAGAGGATACATATTTC
Organism: Pipa parva; assembly: GCA_019650415.1. Taxonomy (NCBI): domain Eukaryota; kingdom Metazoa; phylum Chordata; class Amphibia; order Anura; family Pipidae; genus Pipa; species Pipa parva. Next base: position 10,350 of record WMED01007693.1, read on the forward strand.
CATTTAAATGAAACAAGCTTTAAAGTTCATTTTCTTCAGACTGACAAAGAAAAATCAAGCAATTTTAGACCACTGGAATACAGCCCCTGCCTGTCCATTATAATCTGACTTCCCAGCCTGCTTCAGGGGTTACACTATAAAGGAACTGAGAACAGTATTTAAGAGGTTTATTATAGCAACTATTACATAGCAATTTAGGTTAAAAAAAACCCACTTTTTTTCAATAGTCTTTTAAGAGCTTTTTCCCTTTAAATACAATCTCAACAGCATCCGAGCTGTCAGAACAGTTATCCTAACAGTGTGATGCGCTAGTCATTGTTATAAGCAGGACAACATGAAATTAAATCTTCTATTTTTTACACTGAAGGAGCATTCTATATTCTACAATAGTAAGGTTATTAGCCCCCATCCAAAGTTCTAAGAGGGGTCATGGTTAGTGGCAGCTGTGACTGGGCCCCTAATCCACAGGGTTCCTATCTGCTCTTCTCTGACCACTGCATCAACAGCCAACCCCTGAAGCTTCCCCCCTAGGTGGGGCACAATGCTCAGGGATGGAGAGGGCCTGTGGAGAGCCTGCTTTGGAATGAGCACACATATACCCAACCTGTCCTGTGGATTTTGTAATTCAACATTTACTTTAGAGACACAGGTTATAAATTATTTCACTATTCATTTATTTCATTATTCAGAAAATGCAAACACAAGGAAATCAATCAAATGAGAACCACTAGAAAAAAAAAATTACACACACACACACACAGTAGGATAAAGTGGCCGTGGTAGTCCACAGACAGAAATGAAAAATGAGTATTGCAGTACTTGGTAATTCCTTTTTTATTGGACTAACAGTCAGTTTAGATTGACAAGTTTTCAAGCAATACTCGAGAAAGGGAGGACAGACCTCTTGAAAGCTTGTCTATCTAAACTGACTGTTAGTCCAATATAAAAGGTATCACTAATTATTTCAATGCGAGGGTGTTATTCACTAAAGTCTGAATTGTTGCATATAGGTGCAAATTTAACAGATAAAGACAGTCGCTATAGGCTGCTACTGTCGCAGTCGCATCTTCATAATAAGAATATTGTCTCAGTCGCGACTTTATTATGGGAAAATTGTTGCAATCTTAACATTGAAAAAACATTGTAAAGTCGCGGATTTGCTATGAGAATCTGCTGTTTGTGAATTCGACAGTAAAAATTTGCACCAGTTTTTTGCATCTGAGGACTAACACGACCACTCTATCCGACCCACTCTATCCAACCCACTCTATCATACAGGAGGTGAACTTTCCAGGTAAACTAACTGCGCTCTTTGGGACTTTCCTTCTGATGTAATGTGATGTGACTCTCCCTCTAAGCCTGAATGCATTGCTGAAAATTCAGAGCCTAGTTTATTGGAACTTTCATGATTCTAAAATAGAGCAAAAGTGTTTTGTTTTTTTCCTGCTATCGCCTGTATCTACCAATCTGTGAGCAAGCTGTCAAGATTACTTAAGCTTCTGTGTCAGGCACAACTGTAAAATATATTTATTTACAGATAGCTACAACACAACCAAATTAACACTTTCATTCTTGTGTGAGATAAATAAATTTAAATGCATGGATGTCATTGGTAGATATTTATTCATTCATAGCATTGATGTGAACAACAAATACAAATTATAGCTTCAATTCATACACAATTTACATCTGGCATCCCCAGCTATGTGAATAACATGACCTGGCTATTTGTTCATATGTGTCACCTTTTACATAAACAGGTGAATATTAAAATTCCCCAGAAATAGCCTGTGATATTTACTAATATTAGTATAAAATTTATTTTTCTCCCCCTTCTTTATCCCTTGGACACACTAAGGGGATTAAGTGAGAATTCAACTGTTGAAGTGTATTTGCATCTCTTCAGGTCACTACACTCTGACAGTTACAAATTCGCTACGCCTAATTCACTAAGCAGTGGCTTTCCTTAACAAAGAAGCGAATAGCCTTGGATGAGGTTTCTTGCACCGTGCGGCATAGTCAGTCGGATAGTTGGAGCCCTGCCATCAACCCCCTAACTTGCCACTTTTGATCTGGAAAAGTAAAACTCACTGTATTTTTATTTATTTATTTATTTATTATATAGTGTTTCTATATTACGCAGCGCTTTACAGAGAGTCGTCATTCACTTCAGTCCCTGCCCCATGGAGCTTACAGTCTAGTTTCCCCATTCAGTCACACACACAGACACAGATGTATGTTTTGGATTGTGGGAGGGAAACCGGAGTGCCTGTTTAGTAAAAAAGGAGTAGATAGAGAGTTATAGCGTAGTTGATTATTTAGTTCAACAGTCAAATTCTCACTTTGATGAATAAGCCCCTTCAGTCTGGACTCTAATGCTTTCATGTGTTCACAGATTTTGTGAGAGTGACTTTAAACTGAGCCCAACATTTCACTTGCTTGATTGCATCGTGGACGTTAGTCTGCTATATTTGGCGAGATCCGATGTAATCTGTGTGGTGTTAGGTATATTTGATGAAGATATCTGAACTGTATTCATTTTTCTGGTATTGATGTATAGTTTGTACTGGGTTTATCTCATGGTATAGTTTTGATTGTGGTTTTATTCATGTTTTTTTCATATAATAACATTTCCACTTTCCCAGGTTCCATATCTATTGTTTGAAATTGTGTTTGAGTGGCATGTCTTAGTTGTAAATTCTATTTTGTTTGTAATTTAGAGAATGTTAATAGCTTGCCTTTGTCAAATATATGACCTCATTTTATAATTCCTTTTTGATACCACACTTGTAGATCTTGTATTTTATTAAATTCTTTTAAGTTTGTGTAGTGGTGTGTATATTAAGTATTGTGGTTGATTATTGTTTTGTAATTTCTGTACTACTTTCCATATTTTTTTTTGTGGCCTTCATGTTTGGAGTTCGTTGTTGGTGTTTTTGCATTATTACTGTATATCAATGATGTTAGATTATCTTCATTTACTGCTATATGTACTAATATCTGGGTTGCTGTTTTTGTTGTATCCATGGTTATCCAATTATGTATTGTTACTAACTCTGCTGCTAAGTAGTAACAATATGTTTGGTGCAGCCAAACCTCCTCTTTCTTTTGGTAACTGTAGAGCAGTGGTGCTTATTCTAGGATCTGTCCCTCCTCAATACAGTTGTGTTTGTATGGTTTCTAAGTGTTTGAAAAATGTTTTTGGTAGAATTATTGGTGCTTGTCTAAAGTAATATAGGAATTTCAGGAGGAAAATCATTTTAAATAAATTTATTTTTCCCATTATTGTTAATGGTAAGTTAGTCCATGGTGTTGGGGTTTTTTTTCCCCACTTTTTTAATTAGTGGTTGTATATTTAGTTCTTTAAATTTGGTTACATTTTTGTGGAATATTATTCCTAAATATATGAATGTTTTAAACCATTGTAGTCCTTCTGGTAGAGGTGTCATAGGTTCTGGTCTATCATCTAGTGGGTATACTGCTGATTTAGTCCAGTTTATTCTCAAGCCAAAAAATGATGTGTGTGTATTTAGTATGTTAAGCATTTCTCTTAGTGCTATGTTATCATCTTCCAAAAGTAGGGGTGTATCATCTGCATATAACGCTATTAGTTCTTCTTTTCCCTTTATATGAAGTCCGTTTATTATAGTGGACGTCCTAAGTTTATTTGCTAATAATTCCATTGCTAATGCAAAGAGTGCTGGTGATAGAGGGCATCCTTGTGTGGTACTTCTTTGTAATTTTATTGGTGGTGATATGTTGTTCTAATTCTAGCTTGTGGGGCTTGGTACAATGCCTTGACCCACTTTAAGAAGTTAACCTTTAATCCCATTTGTTCCATAATAGCCCATAAATAGTTCCATTCCACTGAATCAAATGTTTTTTTTGTTGTCTAATGACACTATAATATGTTTCCCACTATTTGTCATGTTGGGTAGTTAAATTTGTGTATAATCTACGTATATTAGTGTCTGTTGTACGACCTGGCATGAAACCTGTTTGGTCTGGATTGATTATGGATAATATTATTGTATTTAATCTTCTGGTTAGTGTTTTTGCTAATATTTTGGCATCTGTATTTATTAATGATATGGGTCTATATGATGAACATTGTGTAGGATCCTTTCCCGGCTTGAGTATCAGTATTATTAAAGTTTGTTGCATTGATTCGGCAATTGTGCTTTTGTGATTATTTCATTGAATAATTTTGTTAGTATTTTTGCTAATTCTTTACTAAAGGTCTACAGTTCTATTGGTAAACCATCTGGTCCTGGGGTCTTTCCTGATTTAAAGCTTGCTATTGTTTCTTGTGTTTCACTTTCTGTTATTGGTCTATCTAATTTCTCTGTCATTTCTATCGGTAATGTTGTTAATGATGTTTGGGATATGTATGTGTATATTTGTCCTCCATCTATTGTTAAAGTAGAGGAGTATAGATTTGTATAAAATCTATGGAATTCTCCAGTTATCTCTTCTGGGTTTGTTATTGTTGTTCCTTATTACTTTATTTGTATTGATATTGTTGGTGGGGGTGTTATATCCTTTGTTACATATGCTAAGAGTTTACCATTTTTGTCCCCTTGTGAATATATTTTGGATTTTAAATATAGTTTATCCTTTTTTACTGCTTCTGTTTGTTTAGATCTGTCAATTTTGTTTTGCCATTGTCAGGTGTTGTGTTTTCTGCATACTGCTCTTCTAATTCTTGTGTGTTTTCTGTTCATATTTCTATTTGCAGTTTGCTTCATTTGTATACTTTATATGACATATATACATTCCCCCTTTATGTATGCTTTGAAAGCTTCCCAGACCACTTGCGTTAATGTTTTGTTTATTTTAAAATATTCTTTTATTTCTGGTTTAATGTTTAATTTTATATTTTGTTTTTGAATCCAAAAATAGACTCAATCACAAGGTTCTTTCTCCCGGGTTTTTGTCTATTGTTATATTTATTAGAATTGGGGAGTGGTCGGAGATGCCTCTCGGCAGTATTTCAACATTTATTACATTTGCATTTATTTCTGTTGTTCCAAATATCATATCTATTTGAGAAAGGGATGAATGACTAAGGGAGTAACATATATACAGTATACAGTATGTAGTGGCCCAGAGTAGTCACTACTAAAATGTTCCATGATAGTGTTTCTTAAGCTTATGCTGCCATCTACTGGCCATTGCGAATAGCTCATTTACTAAATATTGGCCACAGGAATCTAAGGAAAGAGAGGCAGTCTGGGAACTGGGTTGGGCTTCCTGTGAGAAGGGAGAGGAGTCTGGGAGCTGAGGAGGAAATGGAGGAAAAAGGGATCTCTGCACTTCTCTGAGGTGCATGGCCATGTGGAGCCTGTAAACTCTTTTCCATACACTCCTTAATTGTTGGTGATTGTTCCAGACAAGAGAGTAGAAGCTGCTCTGCAATCAGAGAATAATTCTGGGAACAATAAGGAACAGAGTAGATTGCTACAGACTCAGGTACGCACTGTGGGTAACCCATATAAGAAATAACAAATCATATGAAAACAAAAAAGACAGGCACAGTGATCTGCCACAAAGCAAACTCTCAGGGCAGGGAAGAGAGAACCCTGATAGGAATAGACAAATTGCATTGCATGTTTTTGAGACTGTTATTTGGATAAGGCCAAAGGAGTGTATTTCCACAGTTGCAGTTTACTTATGGAGTAAAAGTAACAGTTCTATTTACTCATACCCACCGTGTTTGTGTTTTCCTTTGGGAACCTGCACGTTAGCAAAAGAACATTGGCACAAATGAACTGGTATAATATCGCCACTTCTACTCACACTAGGAGCAAGATGAGTCATCTTATTAATTTTTATCCCTTTTTATAATTTGTCTCCCAACCTGTGGATTGCCGGAGTCATTGGGGGGCACCGTGACAGGACAATCACTGAGGTAACAGGCCCTGCATTCCTGATGGAGGTTGCAACATATACATTTTCTTTTCTGGATTTCTCAGTCTCCATAGGTCTGTTAATTTGTATGATGCAGCCAATTTTGCTAGTATTTTAGTATTCGTTGTTGTGTAATTTCTGTGAATTTTTGATGTTTTCTTACTTCTGCTGAGAAGTCAGGGTATAATGATATATAGTGATTTTCAAGGTACAGTATATTTCCCCTGCTTTCCTTGCCTCTCTTAATGCAGTGTCTCTGTCCATGTAATTCAGGATTCTAGCTAGTAATGGCCTCGGTGGTGCACCAGGTGGCTGTGGTTTAGTGAGGATTCTGTGTGCTCTTTCTACTATAAATAGCTGTGAGAATGTTTTTGTAGTGTCCAGGAATATACACTACTAAAATTGATATAATTTGTGGAAAAGTGTTTTATATTCAATCCAAGGTTCCCTTGGTGTTTATACCTTTAAGGTATGAGATCAGCCCTATTTATGAGTAGACAGCGCCATCTATTGGAAACTGTCAATAGTTAATATGTATTGATGAGTCATAGGCTGGGGTCAGCTAGAGTTTATTAATATCTTAGTGCAGGGAGTAATGTAAGCTCTCTTATTGGGAAGTGCTGGAGAGAGAAGAAAACAGCATGTAGGGCTCAGGAGAGAGCCCCCTAGGGGTGCTGGGCCTCATGGCTGAGGAACCCAGGTTTGGGATTTAAATATTACTGCTTTACATCTATGGATTATACAAAACGTACCAATATGTGGTATAACGCCCTAATAGATGGTTATAATGATGATATTACAATGTCAAATGGTATATAAACTCAGTCAAGCAGTAAATGATGCCATCAGGCACTTTTAAATGCAGTAGATCTAGATGTTTGGCCTGCAAATATGTACATAGGAAAACGGACAATGTAAACCTAATTAAAGGATTCAAGAATGAACGTTTTTTCAACTGCCAGATCAACTATGTAGTGTATGCACTGGTCTGTACATGTAACTTGCTATATATAGGACGAACCAGCAGAAAAATTAGCACTAGAATAAGTGAATACATGAGAAACATCAGAAAGGGATTAAAAACCCACAGCGTGTCCGCACATTTTGCAGTGAAACACAATAAGGATCCAAAAGACCTGAAATATTTCGTTGTAGAACAAATACCACCAAACATTATGGGGG
>WMED01007694.1:0-17440 GCA_019650415.1 Pipa parva
ATAGACAAGCTTTCGAGAGGTCCATACCCCCCTTATTAAGTCACATGATAAATGGAGTACAGACCTCTGGAAAGCTTGTCTATTTAAAACAACTGTTAGTCCAATAAAAAAGGTATTACCAAGTATTTCAATGCTCATTTCTTTGCATCTGTGGACTAATACGACCACTCTGTCTTAATATATATATATATATATATATATATATAATGAATATTGCAATACTTGGTGATACATTTCAGTCAGTTTAGACTGCTTTCAAGAAAGGGAGGACAGACCTCTTGAAAACTAAAAATTCTAAACTGACTGTTAGTCCAATAAAAAAGGTATCACCAAGTATTGCAATACTCATTTAGTTTGCATCTGTGGATTAACACGACCACTCTATCTTAACTTATTTATATATATATACATATATATATATATATATATATATATATATATATATATATCAAAAATGCTGAGCACTCATGGGACTTAAAATCAATACATTCAGTTAATCTTTATTAAAATATTTGTTGACATTTCGATCTGGATCTGAAGCTAAATAAATATTTAGAACCTAAATCTAGAAGTATTGTGTAGTTTAAAGATATTGATTTTAAGTCCCAGGAGTGCTTGGGATTTTTGTGCTATATTGTTTGTTAGTCGATACCTAATATACACTTTTGCAGTGGTTCTCAAACCTGTCCTCAGGCCACTATAATTGTGCGTGTTTTGTGAATATCCACAGAGCTGGACAGGTGGATTGTTAAAGGAATGGGGAAATCCTAGAGATGTATGTGTGCTGCTGTGTGGATATCCATAAAACACACTATTGGCAAGGCCTGAGGAAAGGTTTGAGAACCGCTGCACTACAGTAATGTCTATAATAGAACATGCAAGTTAATAAACAAAACAGACCAAAGAGGCATTATAATAAAGATGAAAAACAAAATACAACAATAAAGCAGAAAATAGGTGAAGTAGCCAGATAATTAAACTACGTGATAGGCATCATGCTTATATTCTCAAATATCTCATGTATTATCATTTTGAAGGAATCGGGGTAATCAGGGCTAACATGTCAATCTCCTGTTACAAGAAGAATTTATTTGATGTAATCTCGGAGGTCTATCAACCCTGCCATCTACAGTCAATAAAAATTTTTTGAAACTGACCAATCAATGTCCTGCAAAAAGTGATTAACAAAGGGTTTATTAATTTCACCATTTCTAGAAGTGGAATTAATGGCTGAACAAGGCGTGACTATCTGTAGATGCAAAGTTAGTTATGTTAATCCTACTAAACCATTCTAAGCTGCTGTCTAAAACTTCATTCCTTAAAATCTTGACTACTGGTTGATGCTTAGCTCTTTTTACTATCTACTGAATATAAGGGTTTCAGACACAGAAAATGGAAGCAGTAGTAAAATTATCATACAGAATTTAAGTCATGTACCTTCCTAGTTGGAAACCAGGAACTTGCTACATCATTTAGCATTTCCTCCTACAGAGACTGACATCAAGTTCCCGGCTTCATAAATGATTCCTCTGTATATATACTTGAGGGGTATATATATATATATATATATATATATATATATATATATATATATATATATATATATATATATATATATATATAGGTATGTATATTGTGGGGTTAACTGGTGGCACAGCTCAGCTCAGTTCTTTGTCTCAGGTGTTTCACTATAGTAATTCTTGCCTTTCAGAAGTCCATTGCTCTTTATTGCATTGCTTTTTCCAGCTGTTCCTTGTTTTTCATCCTTTGTTCCATATTTCTTATTACTTTTCCTTGTCTTTGTGTAGTGCTCCAGTGCTCCTGAGGTTTTCAGGGCACCCCTGGTGACAAATAGCTACAGATATAGCACAGATTTTCCATAAATCACTTTGTATTACCATAATTTTTGTCAACTCAAATGAAAGAATACAATAATCTGTGTTATTGCAAAACAAAGTTAGCGCCAATATTAATAATGACATTTCTAAACACGTACCACGTGAAACCTATTGCATTTTGCAAATTTGTTATGCCTTTGCTTTATCCGGTGTAAGAAATAGGTGAAATTTGTTGCAGAAATAAAAGGTTATGTTTTGCTGATTGTTATGGTGCAACATTTATGTCGCTCACAGTGGAACTATTTCAGATTACAATGGACACAAAATTTAGTACAGTATTGTCTTTGCAATTGCACATTTTTGTTATGCCAATGCTCGTTTTTTTTTGCATTTCCACAAGACAAAAAATAAAACTTCTGATGATGCTGTGATATCCCAGTCATATGCCAGTAAATTATTTAAAATTACAAAATCAGCTTTGCCTCCCACAAAATCATCAAGCTACAACTGTATAAAGTAAACAATCACAGTAAGACTATAGTTAGACAACTGTAGATCCTGAAGGCTTTCATCTTCCAATTACAATCATGTGAGGTTCATATTAAGGGGCTCAATGTTAGGATTGCAGGGTGTACTGTTAGGAGAAGGAGGTAGCAGCCGTAATCCGGAAAAAGCAAACCGACGCTAGGGCGCGGAATCTAAGGAATCCCCAGTATTCGCCTAGAGCCCCCGCAAGGAGGTTAGGACTTCGCTGCGGAGGGAACCCAGGTCGCGGCCCCTAGGACTGAATGCAAGAACAAGACCACAGAACTCTTTCTCTGATGAGCCAAACAAGCAGGGGGACCAGGCAAGCAGAACTGAAGCAATGGCTGTAGCATGGCAGAATACTGTAGCAAGGCAGGATACAAATGGCTGTAACGAGGCAGGATACAGAAACTAGGCAGGATACTGTGACTGTAGCATAGACAGGGACAGGCATAGACTAGGTAGGGAACCTATAATCAGGCGCCGGACCTTTCTGACAGGCTCCCTTATATAGCCAGGGAGCCTGTCAGATGATCGCGCCTTAGCGATTCAAAACTCGCGCCGCCGCGACGTGCGCACTATGACATCAGTGCGCATGCATGGCGGCCGCAACCCGGAAGTCCCGCGGCGCCGCGATGCCCGGCGCTGGAGCGAACCGAGCGGGTAAGTATTAATCCTTACACTCATTGACTAAAGGATGAATACACCTGTTGAATTCACTTCGCTACAATTCTTTTAGCATCACCAAAATAGTCACAAATTCACTTCTTATTGATAAATCTGCGAATAGATTTGTCAAACAAGTGAACTGCTATGGATGCAGTCGCGTGCGTATTGCGGCAAAGTCAGTCGAATAAAAGTAGGATGCATAGTCATGCGCAGTGATGTGAATTACTCCAGTGAAGTGCAGTGATGTCATCCTTACTATATCCCACTAATTGTATATAAATGAATAATACATCTGTTTCTATGTAACCTTGTCCCTAGTTCATGTTTAGTAGTAAACTAATTTAGTCACAGTCGCCATTGTCACTTTTGATGAAATAATCACCTTACGCCATACCAGAGCCCTGCCATCAACCCCCCTAATTTACCACTCTGAGCACTATACCTTGTCAAATTTGTGACAGACTCTGCCCCTTGGTCAATAATAGAAGTACCTGCGCATGCACACACAAAGTGATGGGACGTGCTCCAAAAGACTGTGACTATTGTAGTCACCCGAATTGGCCGTGTATTCGCCACATCACAGAGTTTGCTCAATAAGTGAATAGATATGAATTCAGAGCTGTGCGCAGCTATTCGGCCTTTAGTCAATAAGGCCCTAAATGTTTATAACAGAGGGATCTGGTATATGGGTGACTGTATTTAAGATGAAGACAATATTACATATGCAGAGGAGACATGGTTAATAGTGACCCTCCTTAAAATAAAAATATACCAATGCAAAGTTGAACGAAACAGAAGTGACAGGTAGCCAATGCTCATTTTTACTGGTATATATTGTTTATTTACGAGTAAAGATGTTTTAACACTGTTATCTCTAACTAAAATATATGTGTGGCTTCTCACAGTTATGCACCCAAACAGTGAGTATCTAAAAAGTAGTATTAAGGAATCAACCAAATGAAGTTACTCTGATATACATAAGTAGTGAAATGTAGCTATAATTATTACCCTATATTGCTATATTTTCAGAGTTGGAAGCAGAGGAATGGTGCAAATTTCTTTGTGTGGAATGTTTAGGAACCAGACTTAATGATATAAGCCTTGGGGAACCTGATCTCCTTGCAGCTGGAGTTCAGAGAGAACAAAACGGTGAGTTGTGTTTTGTTTATTTATCACTTAGCATTAATATATCTGGTATCCACATCTTCCTACTAGTTATCTAGCTATTGATTTTTCAAAAGAAACAAAATCTACAGAATTATTATTGAAAACATGTCCATTTATTTATACTGCTTTCTGCCACTTCTGAGATGATAGCACTGCTGGATATCTTTTCATTTCAAAGGAAAGTAAGCATGATGCATTTAATTTCCTTGGCCAACCACTATAGGGGGTTATTCACTAAAGTCCAAATTGTTGCGTATAGGTGCAAATTCGCAAGATAAAGACAGTTGCAATAGGCTGCTGCTGTCGCAGTCATGTCTTTATAATGAGAATATTGTCACAACTTTATTATGGGAAAATTGTTGCAATATTAACATTAAAAAAATGTTGCGACATTACAATGGGGAAATTGTAGCGGATTTGCTATGGGAATCCACTGTTTGTGAATTCAGCAGTCAAATTTACACCTTAGTGAATAACCCCCTTCAGTCTAAAGTTTCAAAATGACCCATTTTGTTGACCTTCTTAACAGAGTTTAAGCAGCACATCTTAAAATCCCAGTTTGCTTTGCCTTGCTCATGCAATATAACAACCTTGTGTCGTGTTGCTAAGCTCAGTCTTGCCTTTCTGTATGACTTTATATACTTGCTAAAGTATATAAAATGTGCTACTGATTGTGTGCATTTGTTTATTAATTAAAACTGTTGCATTTGTGCAGTTGTGTTGTGTTAAAAAAATTATCTTATTTAATTAGAAAAAGAAAAGCAAAATATATACTTTTGAAATGAGGCACTCAGTTTAGCATGTATTAGCGCTGATGATCCCTTGTTATGGTAAGGTTGTGGAAAAACTGTTTTGGATTTAGCAAAGCTGACATCAGGGACATACAAACTTTAACACACGCATGGACACAAACAAACTGGAAAAGCTGAGATACTGAAGTACAGGTACAATGGAATTGCTGAACTTGAACACCTTAGGAGAGCTCAAAAGAACTGCTGAACAGTGACACCTCACATGAACATATAAGAACTGGGACAGTTGAGGTTAATGAGACATAGAAACATAGCAACAAAGAAACAAAATCACTGGAGAGAAATAACTATATAAAGGAGCAGGAATGCATCTAACCATACAGAAACTCAGGCACCGAGTAACTCAGCTGACTGCAATTTAAAGCTCCCAGCACCTTTTCATGTGAAGATACATGAGAGGAAAGTGTCAGTTGCATTCCCCCGGCAAGACAACACAATTCCTCTATGATATTGCAATCCACCTGCAGACATTGGTCTGATATTCTCAAACAGATATAAGAATAGACTGATTTAGGTTACATTTCCACATAAACATTAACAAAAATATACCCAAGTCTACCTAATACACCTACTACAGTCTATAGAACTATTGGCATTTTCCATTATATAGGATTGTAATGAAATACAATGTTTTTGGTCTGTCATCTTATTATTGACATTTAATTAGAATTGCCCTATTTGCAGTAGAAACATTTGCACAGCAAACCTTTATGGGAAGTCGCATTTGCCAGGTGTTACTTTATAACATGGTAATGCTTGGGTAATAAGAATTGCCCAGAGTGGTATTGTGGATTGCTCAGACGCCTTCCATTTCATAGCAATGACTTCTTTTTTTTCCGCATAATTTAGCCCTACAGAAATAATGCAGGGATCAGGGAAAATGCTTGTGGAGTTAAATTAGTATGATGCACTTATCTAAATGAAATAATTTTAACTCTTATACTAATAAGAAATTGAGACTGAAATTGCACATGGAAGGCATGTCTTAATTGTATCACTAGAGAAAGATAGAATTAGGTATTTGCTATGGTTCTTTGAGCTGTTAAATGAAAAAAACAATTATGGTATTTATCAGATGTGTATCTAACTCCCTATAATTGAAAGTCAGGAAATGAAGTGAAATGTGGTAAAAAAAAAAATGATAGCAGCGCAATGGCGCATGCTCACTGATTTGTGGTAAGATATAAAATATTATTATAATGGCTGCTATAAGTCCAAAGCTGTATGTTTCATAGTGACTACCATACATATAGGACTTGTCTACATAGTAAAACTAAATGTTTCTTATAAATCTGCATTGTGTTCTTCCAATGTTATGACTGAGCTAAGATCAGAGGCTTGATGATTGGTGCATTATTTAGCTGTACATGTATGAATGTGAATAGTGGAATTATGTCCAGATATCTAAATTAAGTAACAAATTAGACTTAACATGGAGTCTGCACTCTGGGTGATGCAGAAGGTTCAATAAACCACATTGAAGATTGAGTGTGGGGGGGGGGTAATTCAGCATAATCCGAACTTACACTCTGATCCTTCGCCTCTGTTCATACAGACTGTTATGCGCTGGCTGATGTCCTGCGCGTGGACATCAGCAAAAGCTTTAAAGGGATTTCAGTCTCATGAGGTGACTCGAGTTGAGCCTCGCTGAGACTGGAATTCCTTTAAAGCATTCGCTGATGTCCATGCACAGGACATCAGCCAGCGCATAACAGTCTGTGACTATGCTAGCTATATGGGTAGATACCTGAACATGCGGGCCATGTAGGACAGACTGAAAAGTCTTATAAGAGGTTCCCCCAGCTATTGGGTGCCACCCAGAACCATCCTAGGACTCCACTGGAATATGCATGCCCTTACACCCATGAGTAATTATATACTGCATATTTCTGTGTTTTATTTTGGTCTGCTCTCATAGCCTGTACATATTGATGCTGCTCTCTTTACAAGTTGTATTTTCCCTTTGATCTGTTCTTAAATGTGTGTTGTTCAAGCCAGAAGTACTGGTGTTCAGATCTACTTTCTTACTAGAATAAATGCACCACATAGCTATTACACATATCCAAAGAAGACACAGAAGGAATCACCCTGAAATCAAAAAGTTTAGTTCTTCTTTAACACATTGATTATAGAGCTACATTTATTTGCTACTTTTTGAAAGATTATTACTTGAGACCATCAGGATAAAATCATATAACTACCTGTAATCAATAACTGAAGGTAATTCTTAAATCAAAGGTGTTTAAAGAGTTATATGTGTATGTAACTATTTTTTACCATGATTTACTGTCCCCACAGGTGGATCTCTTGAAACATGATTACATTTTGCAAATTAAAGATTGACAGTCTTTAAAGGGGGTATCCCATTACATTTCAAGATATCAACTTAAAAAAAATCTTGGTCTAGAGTACAATGAGGGCTACATCCTTAAGCAATTATTATATATAGTGCATTGAAGAAAAACATAAGCAAGGAGTTGAGACATTATGTTTTTAACTTCTAACTGAGTCATTACATGTCATTTTGTAATATAATACTGAATTGCTTATGTAAAGGTAGCAATAAATTACATATTTGTTTTAGCTCATGAGTGATTTGTGAGAGTCAATAATAAATTCAATGACATGTTACTGGGTGCAAAATACAATGACCTGTAATGATGTAATAATAAAAGGCAAAGTAACACAATCTATTTAAAGGCACAATGTCACAATGCCCAATAAGTGGTAACTAACTATTAAAAGTAAAATATTAAGCAACAACCCTTTTACAAAGTTAAAGGAAACTATGGGCCTTATTGACAAACAGTATAGTTCTGTAATTTCACCTATATGCCACTTCCCCATGTTTACTTATTGATCAAACTCTGTGATGTGGCAAATATGCAATCAATAGCCACGATCCTATGGAGCAATTTGCATGCGCATGCACAGGTACTTCTACTATTTACCAAGTGGTGGAGTCTGTTGCAGTCACAAATTCAACAAGGCATAGTGCTCTGAATTCACCTGTTTGACTTCACCACATTGTGGTTAATGGCAGGACTCTGGCATGGCATAAGGCATCTATTTATTCAAAAGGGACAATGATGACTGCGACAAAATTAATCTACTACTTTACATGAACTAGAGACAAGGGGACATAGAAACAGATGTATTATTCACTTATATACAGTTAGTGGAATATGGTGAGGATGACATCACTGAATTTCACTAAAGGAATTCACATTACTTTACATTCTACTTCTTTTCTACTGATTTCACCACAATATTGATGCAAGAAAAGTAAACTTGTGACTAATTTTGGTGATGCAACTCAAATTGTAGAAAAGTGAATTCGACAGGTATATTCAGACTTTAATAAATAAGGTCCATAACCTCCCTTCTAAAAATGCCCTCCCTTCCTTTGGACCCCATACTTCCACACAGTACAATAGTATGGGAGTATGTGTCATGAGTAATAAACTATTGGTCCAGCTCCCCTTTGCATTCTTCATTTAGCTGTATGAAAAATAGAAGAAATAGGCTAAGGCTTCTGGAAAAAGTTTAATTTGACTTTAAGTTTAACTTTGACTGCAAGGCTAAATAACCTGTGCACAAGGTAAATATCAGGAATACGAATGAACCAAATATTTGAATACATAAGTGACTTGTTTAGGATTTAATTCAATTTTGTATAGAGGTATTAACACTCTGAATGTCTCATTAATCCTTGCAGAGAATTAATTAATAATACTTTGTCAGGAGTAAAATGACTTGTTAAGAATTTATTAAAGTAAGATGTATCATCCGGTATCTCCTTACTAATCTCATGAATATACAAGGGTTGCTAAAGATTAAACAGTAGCTTTGACCTAAACCTTAAAATTCTCATATATCAGATTTGCAGTTTATTGTGGACTACATTTTTGCAGCAGTAATTTATTTATTCTTTATTAAAAGTTACTTAAAGTAAAACATTTCAAACTATCTTACATCGGTTTGTACTTATTTTAATTAAAACACTTTTTACTTTGAGGCAGCTGTTTTGGTTGAAAAGGCCCATTTGTGACCAGATTTGAATCTTAAAGCTGATTGTATAGCTTGCTACTGGGATATTTTTATTCATTTTAAAATGGATTTTAAAGATTTTGAAAATGTCAATTTATGTAGGCTTAACCAAATTTATAATAATATTTTCTATTTTAGAAACATGTCATAAATGGTACTTGGTTAAAAAACTAAAAGCACAATTTCTTTTCTGGGGGTCCATTATTTTAACTGAATGGTTTAAGAGAGTTATAGAGATATTTTTAAAAGTCAGAAAGCTTTTTGACCATTTAATGCTGGAGAAGTAGCGTCGGTAATGCCATTTAAAAAAAGCTTTTATCGCTATGTCAAAAATAATTTTTTTATATTGAAAAGTTGTTCAATCCTTTTAAAAACAACTATGGGAACCTTAATAAAACGCCCAACAGTGTGTATTGTAAGCTTCTAATCTAACACTTCTAGGTCATTGTTTCTTAAAGAAAAATGACCCAATATTCTATTTGACAGTATTTATCTGAAAAATAATATGCAGTTTAGTCATTCTTGATAAGGAAAGAAAGTGTTTTCTCATTGGATAATAATGATAATAATAAATAATAATAAAAAGGTTTTACATTTACATTTCTCCAGAAAAGTAACAAGCCAAACAGGTAATTCAGTTACTGATTCCACTCCATTGTATTTTGCTAAACAGGTAACTTCACCAGGGGGTATTACATTAATAGTTGTTTAAGCACATTTTATTTCTACTCGTTTGAAAATAAGCTGAAATTTATGTTTTGTTATGTTCTTATTAAATATACCACACTATAAGGGATATCTCTAATGACCATTTCAATCTTCTGAAGACCATTTTACCAATTCATTTCACCCTATTTCACTGTTAATATCCATTACACTGTAATTGTTTTATTTCCACTGATTTATATAGGATCCATAAAAAAGATTCAGTTTTGGTTTATGCCAACTTGAGGCAGGCAAACCTATTTGGATGATAAAATTTACTATGGACAGCTTTGTAAATAGGCACAAAAAAAAAAAAAATCTGTTTCTCCAGCATTAGTCAAAAAACATTTTGACTTTTATAAATAATCTATACCTTACTCTGGATTTTTTTTCATTTTGTCTTTGGAACTACACATCTCCGAATTTGCCATTGGTGATCATATAACCTAGAGGATGATGGACACACACTGACAAGGGTACACAGCCCCCAATGGTATTTCAATACTGTAGTTCCTTTGTTACTTTTAAGGGGGAGCACAACAAATCTGTCTTTATATATTAAAGTACTTATTGGAGTGGGGAAGGAAAGACTGCAGCATACCATTGTGTGAATGGAATCATTCTACATCAAACACAAGTCTGTTGTTCTTTATAAAATGTGTCTTTTACTAGAGATACAGTTGTTCTTTCCCACCAAGTTAAATACACAAGTTTACTTTTTATTTTTTTTCCAGTTGTTCATCAGTACTGCCAGCTAAGTGCAAGCCTAAAGCAATTTTCTTTTATATTTCTCCAGCACTAATATTGATTATTCTGTCTGCTGTTGCAAAACATTTCCCCAGAGCCTGCTTTATAATCATCATCTTGCAGATTTGGAATATAATTTAATTTAAGATGAAAACATATTGGACCTGATCATTCACCTTTGGCATCAATCTCTAAAATTAAATTTCAGTTGATGGAAATTCAAATACAGTTGTGTATTCAATGTATGTATGTATAATTTTATTTATAACGCTCTACAAATTTACACAGCGCTGTACAATTCAGCAATACAAGTATAACACAGACATGAGAAAAGTGCATTAAACAACACAGTATTATATCACAAGGATACATCACTTTAAGTGCTAGGTTGTGGTTGACACAAGAGGTTGGAGGTCCCTGCCCCATAGAGCTTACAATCTAAATGGGAGGAAGACTTACATACACAGATAGAAGAGTAGTAAGAGCTGCAACATTTGACAATAAATAATACAAATATTGAGCATAAATAACTAAATAAGGATAAAATAAAATATACATAAATATCAATAATAAATGTCAGTGCTAGTGCTCTGTAGGTAGAACTTCAGTTTGGTTTTAAAAGTGCGGAGGGAATGTTTCTGGTGAAGATAAAGGGGTATAGAATTCCAGATGTGGGGAGTAAAAAGAGAAAAAGGGTTTAAGACGTGAAAGGGCAGTATTGGTGTGTGGCAAGTAACGCTAGGTGCTTTGAGAGGGGCGCTTTTGACATTGAGGAATGTATGGGCATACAAGTGAGAAAATGTAGGGAGAGGCAACAGAGTGAAGTCCCTTAAATGTCAAAACGAGAACACTGTAAAAGATTCATTTGCTTACAGGGAGCAGCAGAGCAGAGGAATTTTACCGATATCAAATTTCGGCCGAGCCATTGATTTCAATGGCAGAATAGCTGAAATTCCGATATTGCGATATCAATATCAGTAAATTCCGATATCACGATATCGATATCAGTAAAATTCCAATATCGATGCTATCGATATCGCAATATCGGTAATTTACCGATTTTAATAAATTTTGCCCAACTGTGTCCACCAGTGCAAGGGTAGAAAAATTAACTTGGATATAATAAGCCTACATTTAATAATAAAGACCAAAACAGATGACATTAATAAGGATGAAAAGGAGTGCCAAATCCTTGAGCACTTCCACACTAAGTGGAAAAAGAGAGGAAGTTATCATCAGCATAGGATACAGAAATTTTGTGTTTTAAAAGGTAGGTTGAAATGCAAAATTCTGCTTGTTTACACCAAGGTAGTGAAGAATGCAAACAAGACGAGATTGATCAACAGTGCAAAACGCAGAGGTTAGGACCAACTGAATAAGAAATTAGTGATGAACTTTAGTGTTTGACAATCTGGAGACCGAATGTAAGTTTATACAGAGCAAACGACACTGGCCATAGACCAGATAGCTAAGGGCACAAGAGAAGGTGAACATGCAGATAGTTGATAAGTAGGTGCAGACCAGACTTTTATAGCCAGTCAAAAAGAAAAAGACAGTAGATAAAGAGTAGTTTGGATCAAGTGTAGCTTCCTCAGGGTAGGGTTGTTTGTGGCCTATTTAAATGACGAAGGAGAAAATGCAGAGGACAGGGGAAAGTTGGACATAGAGATGTTTTAATCTCGATTTTTTTCAATGGAAAAATTGATCTCGAAAACTTGAAAAAAATCTCATGAGAACAATGTGAGATTTCACTTGGTAAACATGGAAAGATCTAAACCGGTCTTCCCAAGTTTAATAAATTTTGCCCATATTATAAATGTCAAAAACATCTATATTACATAGTTGTAATAAAATGTAATTATTTAGTTACTAATGCAAACGGCCTGGTTTGGATACAACTGTGGAAAATTATAGTGTAATATCAGTGGTTTCTCCATAACTACAGGTAACTTTACTCCATTATCATGAGTGCGTATAGTATTAATGTTCAAAATCTGTAATGGACATTTCTCTACTGCATAAATGAAGTATCATTTGTTTTATCACTTTGTGTGTTTCACAAACTAAGTACATACACTAATGAATTAATTTATACTGCAGGTACTGTAACTATTCATATTCATTTATTTAATAGGCAAGAATGGGTACTCGGGACACCTTTCAAAAACTCTGAAGATTACCATGACCCAGACTAACTGACTAAACTGAGCCTGCTACGATAAGGCTACACAATTTGCTGCAGAAATTATCCTAACACATTAGGGATATTTATCAAGGTCTTTTTGACCTATTCACCACTATTCAGTTCTATTTTACACTTTTCAATGAGTTTTCAATATTGCTGTTTTTTTGGTCGCGGTAAATTTTTGTTACCACAATAAAATTTTGTCACAATTGTACATGTGGCGAATAAAAGATAACACTGAAAATTGGAACTGGAATCGATAAAAATTATTTTTTCTTTCGACTTTGATAAATATCCCCATTTAAAGTGTTAAAACTCAAAATCTGCTTTGTTATCTGTATGTTTTGTATAAGACTGTCCATTAACCATTAGTATACTGTAGGGATTAAACCACAATTTAATCTGACTTTTTTTTTTTTGTACTTTTTCCTAGAACGATTTAATGTGTATCTTATGCCAACACCAAATTTAGATATCTATGGTGAATGCACAATGCAGATAACTCATGAAAACATCTATCTTTGGGATATTCACAATGCCAAAGTCAAGTTGGTCATGTGGCCTCTAAGTTCATTAAGGAGATATGGCAGGGATTCTACATGGTTTACATTTGAGTCCGGAAGGTAAGATTTGCTGCTATTCATTTAAGTTTAAAACTAAATAAAAATGCATTTAATATGTTTATTTTAGGTGTCCTGTATATTGTTGAGCATCAATAATGCTGAAATGTTTGAGGCTTGTTGGATCTACTGTATGTATTGACCAACACAGGGGATGCAATGAATATAACTGTTATCAAATTGTGTAGTGTTTATTTTGGAAAAAAAGCAAATTAATTAATTATACAGTGTTTATGTGAGACAGTCAGCCTCCACTTTGCCATAGTTTTTCTTACAATATGTATTGCAGTGTTTCCAGAGGGAAAAGCTAGTAAAAATGTTCCTTGTAATTACATTATATAGAGTTGGTGGTGGTGTATAAAACTTGGAGTTCAGACAATGTGGCTTTTCAAGTAAAAATAAGGCAACAGGCACAAAAAGAACATACAGTCAGTTCTTAGTAGTGTTGTGAGCACACAACTCAAAATGCTATAATGGCTATTTGTAGTTAATTGCAATTAGCTTGCAAGGAATGATCTAATGTATTTTGAGGCTTTTGCTCTCTGAAGAGGTAAGGCAAGTTATATGAATTAAAAGTAATTAAGGATGTAGTATAACATTTTTTTATCTGTTGTGAGAATATAAAATTCATAGTTACATGTGGAACAGCTAAAAATCCATAGAGACCACTAAATCAGAAGTAGAAGACTATTTACTTGGACAAAAAATGGACTGACAATCTATGGAGAAAGTTGTTAAGGAACAGTCCAGGAAGGATGTTGTATAATAAGTGCAGGCTAAAGTGTAACTTTAAATTGGAGGTACTCTTAAGGCTACACTAATGTTCAAGGGCTAGCAATCTCAGAATATTTTTGTGTAGACAATCTAAAACAAAACTTCTTGAAGTGCTAAACTAAGGTGACGAAATGCATTGAGAAGAGTCTTATTTTATAATTACAGTTACTTGATTGGTTTACAGGACCCTGGATTGAGTGTGTTTGTATCTGCATTTATTCAGAGATCGCCTAATGCCATTGTTTAAGGCTCATTTTTAATCTCCGTATGTTAGTATAATTTTGTTGTGATTTTTTATATCGCTTCATTAAAGGTATCTTATGCTATGGAGGCCTTTTTTTATTTTTCTTTATACATTTGAGCTATTCAACGATATGAAGAGATTTTAATACTTCCCAGTGTCCATCTTGAGCTGTTCCATTTAATAGAAGTCCACCACAATTTATTCATAAGGCTTTAAAGTTTGATCATCTGTTGAGCATATAGGGATAATACATCCCACATTCACTTTGTGGTGGCATTACAGTGGCATTTTTTGAAACATATTCTGATGTACTTCACACATTTTTGGTTACTTTTTGGTATTAAGTATTTTTTGGCACGTTTGGGCTTTTTTCTCACTATTTTTTATCACATTGATAAGGGACTATTAGGTGCTTTTCCTGTTTTGCGCTTTCTTTACAGAGCTGTACTTTTGGATTTAGGAGTAAATAAATGTTGACCCTCTGACAAGTTCTAATATATTGGCTTATGCTTGTTACTATTTTAATTTGATTGGTTAGCATAGTATAATGCAAGGTAATGTATTCACATGTGTATATCCAATGTTTGCATCTTATGATTGGGAGAGGCTTCAAGTTACATTTATTTCTGTAGGCTCTGCAGGAAGACCCCCTGTAATGAGGGTAAGAGTTCCAGCAAAAGAATAGTCTGGCTGCCTAGGAGACCTTCTTCCTCCTTGAACCCAGAGCAAAAACACAGCTCATGCAAATTTATCAAGGACAGAAATCTTTTGTAACCTGGCATAAGATAAAACAGTTTTATCTGTCTCCACACCAGTGACTTGGGGATATCTATGTGTTGCAGTTATGCATATATCCTTATGCTATAACTGTACTGTATATGAAACTTGTGTAATTGGATAATTTGTGTGGTTCAGGACATTTATCATGGATTCAACTGTGGATTTTGGAAACTGTGTGAAGTTGGGGAAGTTTTACTTTTCATCCTGATTGGATCATATTTATACTACCTGGGAAACTGTCACAATAGGGAAATGAAGTTCTTAATAATACCTATAATTAACAACTTTTAAGGCCAATGCCCATGAAGTAAGCAGCTTGGGGTATCATGGATTTAACTAGATAGGTACTGTGAGAGATCAGTTCCCTTGGCTGTTACAAAACATATATTACTAGTTTTAAAATAATTATGTGGTGCTTTTGTGGTCTGTGGGATGAAAGTTAATAGAGAATGTAGGAGGTTACTCACAGGTTTTCTGGGCTCATCAGTGGAATGGATGGGGTGTCTTTCTGAGGAGATAAATCATCTGTTTTTGTTGAGTTGTCTGACCAATATTTACACTGAAGAAAACATGACATCAGAGATTCAGTGGAACAAAGATTAAAGTAAAGAGGCATTCACTTTCCCAATAAAAATATTTAAAAAAAAATAAAGAAGTTAAGCAATTTGACTTTGGGATTTAATTAAGTTTCGAAATATAAATTTAAACCATTCATTGCCAGGCACAATTGCCAAGCACGTTAGTCAAATCAAATTTTATAACAGCACATTTTTGTATCTTTTCCATGGCTAGTTGGTCAGGGGTTATTTTATTTTTAATAGCTTTTAAATGCTTCCATCCTATTTACTTTTATGTACAAGGGAGTGACTCGTGGATGTACTTAACCTCTGCTGCCCATACAAAGTCATTCTGCCATATTATTTTAACTCTGTATTATTGGGTGGGAAATTAACTATGTCACATGTAAATTATTTCACTCTGCAGCAATTATGCAGTTACAATTTGACCCTACAATGGAGGTGCAGTGCTGTTTGTGCGCACATTGCTACAGTAGTACTGACAATTTATGTCTGCTAGAGTTTCATTTAATTGCAAACCATATGCCTAGCATTAAACTGGTGATTATGAAATGTCTCATTTGAATGCAGTTCTAAGAAAATGCAGCAGAATGCACAATCAGTTCATTCCCACTGAGAGTGCATTTTAACAGGCCAGTCATGTACCCAATTTCCTTACACACATATCAAGTCAGGAACTGACAGATGTTGGACTTTGAAGGATGTTCACATTATATCAAAGTATATTCATTTGACAGAAGCATAGGGACCATTATAACAAGTAAATAAAGAAGGGTTCTTACTTTTTTTTCTTTTCATCTGCAGAAAAAAACTATAATTAAACATGTCACTGTAAAACGCTCCTTCTACTTAAAACCCATTTCTATGGATGAAACCACATTACTAGCGGAAGTTATTGAACCATAAAGATTGCTGACTTTGGAATAAGTGCCGGGACACATTTCTTTGAAATTTCTCTCCTTTTCTATGACCTAAGGTTGATATATTAATTTTCTCAATAAAAGATACACAGATGCTAAGGTTATTGAAGCTGGAAGCATCAGCCTAGCTGCAGGCAGTACATCTGACAAATATCTTTCATTTGTCTGTCATTCTCCTGTTATGGTGAGAAATGTCAAAGTCAATTAACCTGTATTTCATGGAAATAAACTTTCTTTCTTGATATAGTACACAAATGTATAATATAAATTAGGTCATATAAATGTCATTTGCTCAGGCTGTTTGAAAAACACTAGAACCTTAATGTAATCTTTTTTTTTTTTTTTCATGTTTGTTTATTAGATTAATCGCACCAATAATGTGATTATAGATATTTTTTTTAAACAGATTTAAAAAAAGATTTTAGAACTAAAAATAAATCCATTCACAATTTGTTGACTTTTGGTGAACATTAATGAACATGTCAATTGGAAGAACATTGTCAGTATCAAACAATTTTAGTGTTTTTTTTTTAATCCTAATGTAGATTTAGTATAAAATCTGTCATCTGTATCCCTGAACTCCAGCCTGTTCATCCTCTCTACTTTAATGGAGTCCACATCTGAGGTGATTAGATGCAGATTTTAGAGGTGGCTGTAGTGTTTTTTTATTTACAGTCTTTACAGTCTTGTTAGCTATAGGTTATATCCTATTGCAGAGATAAGAGTGATTATATGTTTTTTTCTAAAATCTCAAAAAGAATTATTTGACAAGAGTTTAGGAAGATGCACATTTAGAACCCCATCTAGAGCCACATTTAACATCCCT
>WMED01007695.1:5295-17440 GCA_019650415.1 Pipa parva
TGTTTTAACAGCAACAATGGCATTGTTGGCTGTGATAACACATGATACAGTAATCAAGGCATACTAACTGCTTTTACAATAAGCACACTTAACCTTATAACCTGCCTTAATCCACTACGGATCAATGCTGATCTCTGCCATTTACAGCAGATTAGTGAGGATGCGTGGAATGTCCAGTATCATTTCTGTCAGGCCACATGCATGCATGCCCCTGTGTATCCTCCTGTACTGAATGAATATTGATAAAAATAATAAAGACATAGGTGTTAAAGGGAACTGTATGCATGTTTTCACACAAAAATCTAGCATATATTAAAGTTACAAATGCTCACAGTGAACGTTTGTGTATGTATTTGGAAGTTTATTACATAAATGACTGCTTTTCCTTTCAGGATTACAAAACAGGTTAGGTGAAATGTACAAGCAGTAATTACCACGTAGATTTGATCAGATTACATGTTAGTATTTATTTGGATTTGATTTTAGAGAGGTGATACGCATTATTCATACTTGTACATGATGTACTTGGTTCTAAAATGTTTCGTATCTATAAAAGCATTTGTTAAGCAATTTCCAAATGCTGATCGCTGGCCATAAAGAGCAACTCATATTTTAAGTATTAGAAACCTACTGACATGCCATGCTAAAGAATCTAATATAAAGATTGATTGTAGATGTGTAGAAAAATAATCTCTCTATAAAAACAAAACAGAAGTCCCTTTGCACTGTAAATGCAAAATAATTACATCCCTATGTGTACAGCTTCCCTTTAGATTTGAGACTTGCATCAAAGATAACATAGCTCATTTTTTTATCTCATCAATAATATTACATTAGTGAAGAATTATACACTCCCATAAAATGATTCCCCTTTGCAAACATATCTTCCATGCAATATTATGGCATTCCCAGTGCAATCTGTACTTTCTTATTTGCTTATACAATCTTTAGGCATGCTTGTGCTGATTGACCACATTCCCTATGCCTACTTCCTCCTGAATACTGCTATTGTGCACATCATCATGGTTATATTCACTTAAATCACATGGAAATTACAGCTAAGCTTTCCTTCAGAAAACCCAGCAAGATGTCCTTTCTTGCATAACAAAACAAAGATACGTGTCTGTGAAAGGAAGGCATTTGAAGCTCATATAGTATCCTTATAACACTTTCTTATTTATACCTGAAAAGTCTGATTACTGAATAGTACAGGTGAAAGGTAATCTTGTACTACTATGTCTCGCTCTATTTGCAGTTAAAAAGTAAAATGCTGCACTATTTATTATAATTTACAGATTGTGTTCTCTGCTCAACTGCAGCAGTCAAAAGTACAGCAACATGTTTAAATTTTAAGGAAACAACTGAAGTAGTTTCATTATAGGACCTAGAGCACTGAAATGGACACAGGGTGGAATCATCACACCAAAAATCCATCAGCTTTTTGCAGAAGGTGAACACAAACTTATATACACCTGTTTTTAGAAACGTACCTACTCTCCACTTTATTTTGTTCCATGACATTACGTTTTTGTTGATAAACAAGGCCTGTCTTGTACTATGCAGTTTTAGTTACAAGAATACATATAAAAAAACAAAAAAAAAAAAAACTTACTGCCAGATTTTATTTAAGGAACATTAACCACTACAGTCATTAATGTCATTATTAAAGGGGTCTTTTCAGGAGGTAGACATTTTTACAGTTTCCCTTTAACCATTTGCTGAATCATAATGGGGAAATCCAATTTATAGATACACTATCAAGAAATAGAGGCTTGTGCATAATCTGTGGTATGCATAATTTCTTTTACTTACAAAATCATTTAATTCACCTTCTTTAGTTATAGTTTTTTATAAAAAAAAAAAAAAAAAAAAAAAATAGAAAACAAACAAAAGTCCTCCACCATTTTACACATTTTTTCCAGGCTCAAATATGCATCTAAAATCATTCAGACCTCTTCAATAGACCCACGAAGGATTGCTTCTGTTATAAATGGTGCAACTTGTAGTTCATCTCAAAACAGCTGTCATTTGGTTGAAAATATCTATCTACAGGAAAACATGTATAAGTTTTAAGAATACTAACCATAGTACGATGGAAGTATAAACACAGTACAAGTGCTGACATGATTGCTTTTTCACTTAAATCCTCAGGCTCTCATAAACAATGTTTTGTAATGATTAGTTTTAATCATTAATAATCTGGGAGAATAATAATATTCAGTAACTGGTCCACTGGCCTTCTCATGAAAGGATAGCTTTAAAGCTTGCCCTGTTAAAGGGAGCCAAAGTGCTATGAAAACCTTGTAACAAAAAAAAGAATTAAAAGTGGGATTGAGAAGCCACATAAAAGTAGCTCATTGGATAATAACAAAACCATGTAAAAAGTGTGGACATGGAAGTATAGAGAACTAAATTCCAGAAGACAGGAAATAAATTCAGACGTACGTTTACTACTACTGTCTGTTTGCTGGAGAAGCCTGCAATTTAATGCTATTTTATGTATTGCAATTTGAAAGCTATTCTGGTTGCCACCCCACATTAATGTGCGGGAGGAGAAGTTCTTATTACTGATTTATGTTTGACTAATACATTCATTAGCGATTCCATGGTGGCATGTTTTTCTCTTTTCACAGCATAGTCCCATGCAGTTATTTCATGGATATGTCTAATTCTTTAAGTCGGAAAAGGCAAGATGATCAATCTAATTTAAAAAGAAAAAAACACAGAGATTCCTTTAATTTGCCATTTGTGCGACGGCATGATTATTCCCTTGAAAACTAATTCTATCCAGCAATGCCAGAAATGACTGCAGAAGGCAGAAGAGTGGTATGTTTTGTACACAAGTTTAAGAAACACAGAGCTGATAGAGAAGTGCTCAAATAAAAGGTGAGGCTAGAACCCATTAAGTTGGAGTACTACAAATACTTATAAAAAAAATAATGCTGTGCATTGAGCTTTTCTTCAGTGTATTCTTCAGTTGCAGAGGTAAGAAGTCTGTTGGCTCCAATGAAAGTGTAATTTTTTTCCATTTTACAGATTGCAAAAGCAGAGTCAAAGCAAGGTAAGATGGGATTCCGTCACTGAACTACTGAAATCAGACAAAAGCAGCAGCATTGATCATGAGAGCCGGCAGAGACAGTGAGCATGTGCTTGCCGGAGTGCCTATCCGATATGTGCTATCACTGTTGGCTTTGTTTTGTGCTGTGGATCTTCAGCTCTAGTGTTCAGTTTATAAATCACTTTCACAAGGCAGTTGAGGTAATCTTCTTTATACCTCTCCGCTGAGCTAGAGTGGAACGTCCAACAGGTTCCAACACTGGAGACAATGGATTGAGGTTCAGAGCAGAGTAAGTAGCTGCCATTGCTCCCTGCGCACAAAAAAAAAAAAATACAAAAATAAGTCACAACCATAACTAAGAAAAAAAAAATCACTGCATTGTCCACATAAATGCTCCATACTATGTATCCAACCAAGAAAAACAGCCAAGATCTCGCAGGAATAAACTCAAAAAGACGAAATCGGGTCTTTTTGATTTTATTCAACTCCGCCCTTAAAGATAGAAAATGCATGCTCACCAAAGGTGGAGTTTTGTCTAGGATAGATTGTCATGATAATTAAAGACAAACTTGGAATGATGGATTATTTGTATCTCTAACACAAAGTTATGCCAAAATTAAAATATGCTTTTGGTATAATACAAGCTTAATTGAAGAACAATTTTATGTAATACTCTTTTAACCAGGAAAGAAGCACAGGGGCAATTTTAAAAACAATAAGAAAGTTCAACTAGGCCAAATCACATATCAACTGATCAGATGTTTGCTTTCACAACTGTTATTGGACTAGCTGATGAGGGTTACTAGACCTGGGGAAGTGTTCTATTCCCCCCAAATAACCCCATGGATTTATGCTATGGGCCACAGCTACTGTCTAGAATTAAACTCCATGGCACTGCTCTTCTCTTCCCTTGATATTGCTATTTGAGTCCTTTGTGGGAGTTTCTACCCACCAGCATGAATTACTAGGCACGAGATAAAAGTTCCAAGGAGGAGATTCAAGGGGCTTATTCACTAAGGTGCTAATTTAACTGTCAAATTCTCAAACAGCAGATTCCCATAGCAAATCTGCAACTGTGACAATTTCCCCATTGTAAAGTCATGACCATGACAATTTTCCATAGTAAACTTGCAATTGTGACAATTTTCTCATTATAAAGACATGACTGCAAAAGTAGCAGTCTATTGAGACTGTCTTTAGCTGGCGAATTCATACCTGTATGCAATAATTCGGACTTTAGTGAACAAGCCCCTTAACATCTACTCCTGCAAACCTAATCCCAGAGCCTGGGAAATGTGCCGTTACCCTGTGGATGTTTTAAAGGACTTACTGTGAACATTGGTACAACAATAATCATTTGAGTTTTGCTGGTTACAAACAAAATTTTAATACCTAAACATGCCTCATTTGTGGAGATGCTGAACTCACTGAAGCTAACAAAGTCTTAGCAGATTCAACCTGTTATGCTGTATTACAAAATGGCATTCTGAACAAGTCACTGTCATTACTACTGATAAAAAACCGAGCTTCTGTTCAGTTACTAAACAGTAATGTCTTGTCAGACCTAATCAGTTGGAGCAAAGATGCAGCATGCTGCCCAGTTAGGCTACGTTTAGACTGGCGTTTTTCTGTGTGGCAATAAAAACAAAAAAGCCTTGCTGTGTAAACTTATGGGACGCAAGCACGTGGAAACGCTGGAACACTTCATGTAGCATTTTCGCTAGCGTATATACACCGTGCCCAAAATGCAGCCAGATAGGAGGAGAACACTGAGAACACAGAGGGAGCGTTCACACTATGTTGGGTAAGTACAATAGAAATGCACGTCTAGAAAATACGCCACGCGATTGTAAATACATGGCACATTTACTCCGTGTGTGAACTGGGCTTTAATGTAATTCAGAACAGCTTAAAACAATTAAAAAGTGATTTACTTGATTTAATTAGTTAGTACAATCTGTAGTGTTAAACAGCAATAAAAACTAGGAAAATAATGGCAATATGAGATCTCACAGATGCATTTATTTTACATTAATGTCTACTCTTGAATATTACATCCATTTCACCAGCTTGCTTCGTCATGCAACATTAGATTCTACAGGGAAAAACCTTACCTTTACTAAATGTGGAGCATCTTGCCTGTTTAACTGATACTGGGGCAGCTGATCACAGTGTACTATCCAGGGGTGCTTGAGTACCTGGGCAGCAGTTAATCTTTGTTGAGGGTCTACATGGAGCATCTTTGATACTAGGTCCTGGATGTGGGAGGGAAAAATGTTTTTGAAATGTATCAATTTCAACTATAGTTTAAAATTACTGTCTTAAAGATGAACTAAAAGTGGAAATAAAAACTAGCCTTTGAAAACAGTACCTTACTGAAACATCTCAATGACAAATTGAACTGTGCTATCATATCCCTGCACAAAGGCAGACTACATAGTGCTTGCGATGGTACAGGAGCATCCAAGTGTAACTGTCACCTCAAAACTCTAATACTAATTTAGATTGTACTAATGAAATAAAAATTTTGTAAATATATAAGTATTTTAAAAAAAATGTACTTTTATACAGCATTTCCCTCTGTCATCTCCTGTCAGCCTGAGTCAGGTGGGCAGGGCTAAATGATGATTGACATTATAGCTCCTCCAATCAGATCCCTTAAATCATTATCTAGCAGGTATCTGATTGGAGAAGCTGTAATGTCAATCATTTAGCCCCTCCCAACCCAACTCAAAAGAAAAGTCAGGCTGACAGGGAAGATGACAGAGAAATGCTGTTTAAAAGGTACATTTTAAAAAAAAAAAATACATATATATTTACAAAAACGTTTATTTCATCAGTAGAACCTAAATTAGTATTAGTTTTGAAGTGACAGGTGCACTTTAAAGATGAGTATTCATTGGATATTCAGCATTACTTAAAATGCTAGAAAAATGTATTTTGTTGTCCAAGGCACCCATAATAGTTTTTTCTCAAATCAATATTTGTTTGACATTTATCTGGCTAACTATCACTGCTGGTTACAGATTTCTGCATCTGAAGTGCAAATGTATAGTAAGCATAGTTTCACAGTTTCAACAAGAACTACAAACTCAACCTACCATTCAAAACACATACAGTGTAGTGTAAAATGTAACACACATACTCACTAATAAAGAAAAACATTAACTCCTCTGTAGAAATTCCTCACGTCCACTAACTTTAATATAGATTTCCACTGCATACACTACATCAGTTACTGCCCAATGACAGTAGCTTTAGAATTTCACCAACTGAGCTGCTTCCATTATTTTTTTTACCAGTGTTGAAGAGTTACATGGTACAGCATGAGTTAACAGGTGCTGGAACTTATATCGATTCTGGTACTTATTCTGATTCCTGGTCATTCTATTATTTTGTATGCATGTATGTATTCATTTTTATATAGCACTGATATATTACACAGTGCTTTACAGAGATTCACTTCAGTCCCTGCCCCATGGAGCTTACAATCTAGTTTCCCTATTCAGTTACACACAGTATATTGTGAAAAAAAAAAGAAAAAAAGAACATGCTGCCCAAACTTCTCAACAATGCCTTTAACACTGATTGGTAACACGCATGCATAGTTGGAGGCAAATAGATAGCTGGAGGGAATGTAAGGTACCCCGAAGAAAAGATAAACAGGATGTCACAAGAGTGAAAACCTCAGGAACAGCTGATGTCAAATTTGAGATTCCAGTCAAGGAAGAGAAGTTTGTCACTACTCAAGGTACACAGAGTTTGCGCAAATTGAAGGTAGAACAATCTCCTAGTTGGTAACATAGCCAACTTTTAGAAGAAAGATATGGAGACTGTAAACAACAATCTTGTCGTTATAAAATGGCAGAAATGGGGGTTTACAGAACAGGGCAACCAGTTTGGAGGCATACCGGAGCCAAAAGGAACACACTCTTCCATGTAATCCAGGAAAGGGGACAGAGATTCAAAGGGTGAGCTAATGATAGCTGACAGCATAGCTTCAAACCCCAAGATGGGACTGGATGATGGTAGGTTGGAATTACAACTCCCTGTAAAGGTCAGTAATTCATCCAGAAGAGTAAGGCTTTGTAAAAGAAATCTAACAGAGAATAGACCTAAGCTCCTAGAAAGATTAGATTTAGCCTTTTCTTTGTCCAAGACTGTAGGAAGATTGATATAATGTGGAGAGCAAATAAACCTTGGACTTTGTCAGGTCCTCATACCAGCTGGACAATGAAGTCTAAATATGATAATAGGTTGTGAATAATAACACTGGTTTATGTACTCTGATCATAGTTTAAATAACATATAATCAGAAAAATCTTTGGGTTCTGACCATCTCTTCTCCAAAAGCCATGCTGCTAAGATGAACACTCCTAGACTGGGATCAAATATGAGCCTGTAACAAAGTAGATTTGTTCTGGCCAGAAGGGAAAATAGTGGAACTGCAGGGATGTGGGAGAAAGAACCCTGATCTCCTTGGTCCGTGAAGGGCAAGTGGAAGATTTATGAGGGGGAATAAATGGATGTTCCACAAGAATATCTGCTGTGTCTTTGACTAGAGAGTACCTTGGACTTGAATTGAAGCAGGAGCATTCCTTACCCTGCTTGTTATTTTGGGGTAAAAATCAAAATCCCACAAAATGTAGATGTGGGAGTTTCTGCAAGAGTCTTGCAGGGACTAATAAGAATAGTTGCATGAGCCATAACCATTATAGCATCTAGGGCTGTATCACAGCGGTAGGTATTTCCATCCTTAATGAACAGAGCCAAATGAAGCAGGTTGTTCCTGTGGAAACCATTCTGAAAGTCCTGAAAGAAAAAATCAGTCTAAGCATCAAATACCCTGATAAATTAAAAGATGTAAATATAATGTGCAAGGACAGTGTCCAGGAAGAAAAATGCATGTGAGGTAGCACAGGCGTCCCTGCCCTCTGGAAGGCCAGTAGGCCAGGGAATATATGCCACATCTGGAGTAGTTGGAAGAGTTCGGTAACCAATTTTTTTCTTTTTTGAATTGATACCACCTTAAAGACTTTTGGAACCAACCGCAAATATGCAGCAGCTAGGAAATACTGTGGGAGAACACAGTAATGAGAAGGCGAGGATTTGTGAACAATACTCACCTTGGCAATATCTGAAACAGAGTTCCAATAACCACCACTTAAGGAGAACTTTCCACATCCTATTCTGGCCAGAATTTCTTCAGGTGTATCATCTGGTCCATTTGCAAATGGAGTGTAGCTGAAAAATAAGGAAAACAAATAATAGTATTGCTATGTATCTACACGGACTTGCCCTTATTCCTATGAAAGCAGACACCAGCTAATACACCTGCTGAGTCAATGTAATGCACAAATGGTTGTGTTTCTCCATAGGTTACAGTGATGACTGCTGGATTCAGATTCCATAACAACAAATAGAACTTTATTAGTGAAGACAAATGTTCATTTAAAAAGTCAAAAGACAAATCAGCCCAACTTCACATCTTATTTTATATCATGGTATAACTGTTCATAAGTAAGGTTCATTTACAGGACACATACAAGACTGGGTTTAATTAATTTAAAAATGTTACTTATTGTGTGGCCTATAAGTAATTACTATGATTCAAACTGTAGGCTTAGTTACATAAACTGTTGGCTTAGTTAACATAAATCTCTGGTGCACCAAGGGCCTATAACTATAACAAATGTTGCATAATTAGTAGTTCCAATTGCCTAAAAGTGTTCATACAAATAGTGCATAAGTAGTTCCATATACCGTAGACAAAATTGAATCTGAATTTATTTGCAGGCTTCCAATATTAATTCTTTACAGTATGGAGCCATAAGCAAACATATAAATCATCTTCTACTGCAGACCAGCATTTTTTTTTAACTAGTGAACATATGGTTTTTCAATCTAATCTAGTACTTATAAATTAACTTGTTGCTTTATACACTTTCTAAATAGCATTTTACATAAGAAACGTCATCACATGAAGCCAAAATCCAGACACCCTCTTTAGGTAAACTCACCCGGTTAGCATAGTATATAGTAGTACACCCAGGCTCCATATATCGCACGCTGCATCATATCCTTGACGCTTTAAAACCTGCAGCAGCGAATTAAGCAAGATATAGAATGTAAAATTATTTGTATTTTCTTTTTTTTGCAGAGTATTAATTTACTTTGTTGTAATTGAAAACCAAGTTGCAATTAGTGCTCATAATGATCAGAAAATATTTATTTATATTTGAGTGTGATAGCCTCCTTTCAATTTACTGCACACTAGATTGCATTAAAAATAAAACTGGAAAGTTGGAATAAGTATTGCGCTGCCATTGTTTATGTGCAGCTGAAATGGCTTCAGATGGCCATACATGTAACAGTCAGTCAATAATGATTTAATCCAGTTTTTGACTGATCAGTATACTCAATCATACCACATAGCCCTACTCTCCCATTTTTACGATTTTGAACATGCTCATTAGAAAGGCTATTTGATCTCAATGAACAATACATATATGTTTAATGCATTTATTCATTAGTGAAAATACAAAAAACTTTTATCCTAAATAAAATTTCTCAGTTATGAACTACCATGAGTAATTATATTCTATCAATGATCTCCCACATACCTGTGTATTTACAACACAAGTCAAAAATAAAACTAAACCATCCTAACTACCAAATTTATACTTTAAGTGGCCTTGAATATCTCTGCACAGGGCTATTCTTTTTACCATAATGACCAGATGGGGATATATTTTGTCTGCTGATAAAGAGGTAACAACAGATGATTTCTCCACGTTTAGGAGATGACTGTTTGTACTTAACTACTATTTTTTTTTTTTTTTTTTTTTTTTTTTTTTAAATTGGACTGATAAATCTCTTCTAACCATAACTGCTTTAGAGTGCATATGCAGTTGTCC
Source organism: Pipa parva (assembly GCA_019650415.1). Classification (NCBI taxonomy): domain Eukaryota; kingdom Metazoa; phylum Chordata; class Amphibia; order Anura; family Pipidae; genus Pipa; species Pipa parva. The sequence goes on from WMED01007695.1 coordinate 15,271, forward strand.
ATTGAACCGCTGGCAGTGAACCAGTCTTTTTGTCAGTTGAACCTGGCTAATACCAGCTGGCTAGAACGACTCAATCTTAAATATGTTGCAAACTCAAGTTAATTAAAATTCTTCTTAAAATCATTATTGAAAAGTAAGATGTAACAAAGTGTGGATTACCTCAGGAGCAACAAAATTTGCAGTATAGCATGGAGTCATCAGCAAACCATTTTCTGCTCTGAGTTGCTTTGCAAAGCCAAAATCACAAATCCTAATAGATTCTGGGTTTCCAGACTCATCCACATAAAGAATATTGCTTGGCTTTAGATCCCTGTGGACAACCTAACAGGTGATTGTAAATGAAAAACACAGTTAGACTGCTTAAGGACTTCAGTAGAGACACAAACACAACACAAACATTTTAAACAAGACTAAATACTTTTAAATAAATTAATTAAAACATTAAATACTAGAGACTTAAGGGAACAGCAAAGATTTTGTGGCTGCATAAAAGGTTTATTTATTCTATTATTATTTTAGGGAATAGGATTTTCAGTAAAAGCTTTATATAACAAAAATATCTGATGTTCTCCTTTAGCCATAATGAGAAAAATAAGTTTGTGCAGCACACACTTTTAATAATGACTGTGTATGATTTGGTGTGACGATCCAAACTAGGTACAATGTTAACTTTATTATCACCACACAACACAGCAGTGATTTAATTAGCCATCCAGTACAAGTGCACAATATTTATGGGTCTTGCCTTTTTGTTAAGAATAAAACACAAACCTCACCTTTAAATAGTTTTGCAATTACTTAAGTACAAATCAATATAAAGGAAAGATTCAATTATAGCAAATGTCCTAAAGCCATATTTATTTTCTACTAGAATGACAATGGGTGAAGGAAAATTGTCATAGGTTAAAATCCCTTTAAGAATTTGTAAACAATAGTGATCTACTTTAAGTAGTATTTGTTTCAATTCAAACTAGGAGCAACACAAGCCAAGGCTCAACCCCACTCAGCTACTCAAATTAGCCATAGGACCTACTGGCGCTACTTGACAGACCAATTAAAACATAACCTATAAACAGGGGTGGTCCTGGTCCTGTTGGTGCCCTGGGCTCCCCCCTGCCCCGCGTCACCCCCCCTTGCCCTGCGCCCCCCACTCATCTCCATCAACGGTCCAGCGATGCACCTCCTCTGATGAGGTAAGTTGAATGCAACAGCGATCCTTAGATGTTCGGGTCTGGCCAGCAGCTGCAGAATACAGCCGACAAGACCAGAAGCAGCCAAAGAGCGCCGTCACATTCAACTTACCTCATTGAAGGAGATGCATTGCTGGAACGCTGTTGGAGGTGAGTTGGGGGCACACAGCAGGAGGGTATTGCGGGGGGGCGCGGTCAAGTTTAGTGATGGGCGATGTGGGCGACAGCTGTCCTCAAATAGATTGCGCCATGGGCCGTTGCCCACATCGCTCATTGGTAGAACCGGCCCTGCCTATAAATGACTCAGAAGCACTGGGCCTTGGGGACTATACCCAATACAGGTGACCTGTTGGGATACATAAAACACATGTAGCGTATCGAATCTATGCAGTCACCATTTCATAAAAAATAATTTAAAAAGTTGAAGTTAATCATAAAAGCTCAGCATAAATACTTAACTAGCCATACATTACTAGATAACCGAGAGTTCAAGGGAACTGAACAATATAGTGTGTGTAAAGTGGCTTGGGCACCCCTTTTAATCTTAATCATTTTTAGTTCTAAATATTTGGGTGTTTGCTACAGCCATTTCAGTTTGATATATCTAATAACTGATGGACACAGTAATATTTCTGGATTGAAATGTGGTTTATTGTACTAACAGAAAATGTTCAATATGCATTAAACCAAAATTTGACAGGTGCAAAAGTATGGGCACCTCAACAGAAAAGTGACATTAATATTTAGTAGATCCTCCTTTTGCAAAAATAACAGCCTCTAGTCGCTTCCTGTAGCTTTTAATCAGTTCCTGGATCCTGGATGAAGGTATTTTTGACCATTCCTCTTTAAAAAACAATTCCAGTACAGTTAAGTTTGATGGTCGCCGAGCATGGACAGCCTGCTTCAAATCATCCCACAGCTGTTCAATGATATTCAGGTCTGGGGACTGGGATGGCCATTCCAGAACATTGTAATTGTTC
>WMED01007696.1:0-17438 GCA_019650415.1 Pipa parva
ACGAGACCAATTCGGGTGACTGTGCTAGTTGCAAACTGACGGAGCTCTTTGTATCATTTTACATGTGTGTGCACAGGTATTTCAACAGCTTCTTGCTTTCTACCTTCTTTTATTTTATTGTCAAATTCCCTGTCTGCTTTATAACCCCCCCACTGGAGCATAACCATATTAATTCGGTGTAAAACCTCAAGGTAGCCCACTGAGTCTTGGGCCCACCAGTAGACTTTCCTATTATTTGTTGGGCTACTCCAACACTGGAACCAGGTAACAGACACTTGTTTAGGAAAAAAAATATGTCAACCAATATATCAATATATCCCTTCACCCTCTATGGGTGAAAATTCATGGCCTGCATAAAAAAGCAATTTGTAAGTCATTGAGACTGCAAGTATATCTTAATATTGTACATAATTATTATACATTATTTCTTACCCACATCTGAAATCGTTTCGGACTAGCCATGTAGCATATGGAATTTATAGGGGTAAAACTATATAATTGCCAGATCTGTTAATTAAAATGAATCTGCTGGAAAACACACAAGCTGCCTGTCTAATAAGTAATTACAGAAAACAGTTTATTTTCTCTACCTGCAGTTAAGATTTCTGTTACTGGCATGTATGTATGTATTTATTTATACTGTATAGTGCTGATATCTTACACAGTGCTTTACAGCAATTCATCATTCACTTCAGTCCCTGCCCCATGGAGCTTACAATCTAGTTTCTCTATTCAGTCACACAGACACACACATATGTATGTTTTTGGATTGTGGGAGGAAACCCACGCAAGTGCAGGGAGAACAGATAAAGGGGGGAATTCAGCATAGTCTGAAGTGACGTGCGGAGTGTTTGCCTCACTTTGGACTGACTGATCTGCGCTCACTGATATCCTGCACGCAGACATCAGCGAGCGCATTAACGGGATTCCAGTCTGGGCGAGTCATCTCTTTTGTTATCTTTTTGGATATCAGCGAGCGCAGATCAGTCAATCCGAAGTGAGGCAAACACTCTGCACCTTACTTCGGACTATGCTGAATTCCCCCCAAACTCCATGCAGATGTAGTCCAGGGTGGATATGAACCCATAACCCAGTGCTGCAAGGCAGCAGTGCTAACCACTGGTTACCTATAAAGCAGACTGATCCCTTTCTCTTTGTAGGAATATATTTAAAACCATTGTCTTTTAAAACAGATTTTTTTTTAAGAACTGAAGATGGGTCATCTACCCTACCAAATGTTTCAGCACTTTGAATTAGGGATCTTAGAAATTGAAATCTGCTATGTAAACACATGCAAGATAACTCATTTCAATGAAAAAAGATGTCCCAGTGGTGTTTCTATAATACAAACTCACTGTTTCAAACTGTATCCACTAATACACAAACCAAACTCCAAACGAAAAAGGCAGAAAAGGAATGAAGGTGAATGTAGTGTAACTACACCAAATTTAATAGAACTTTATCATGACATGTTTCGGGCCAAGTGAGCCCTTTTTCACCAATGGAATTTTTTCTGTCTTTTTTCGTTTTTAATTTGAATTCATTTGGGACCATTTACACTAGAAAAATATTGCCATTTGGATTGACATCTATTTCTATTTCCTTAATCTTTGAAGCTGAATTTCTGATTTTTACTGCATTATGCTGTTCTCTTTCCTGCTTGCAGCCATTTTTATCAACTAAGCTTTGTGGGGCACTTCATTGATATGTATTGTCTAAACTTACATTTAACACAACATTCAGTACAGAGCTGATTTGGTTTACTTTACAGGTAAAAGATGGCCTGCCAGAGGAAAAACAAAAACAAAACAATGCAAATCAGGAATTCACATTAAAAGACAAGAACATTAAGTAATTTCACAGAATAACTGCCAAAGTTTTTCTTTTTCTTGTGCTACTGATCTCTTATGCCCTGGATTCGGAGAACATTTTTTTTTTTTTTAAAGACTATAAATACAGCATTTCAAAAGGGAACAGCTTGCATCATTGTACAGGACAGTACAATGTTACAAGGACTAAAATTGTGCCCTTGGTGAAGGTTTCTAAAGCAATAGAAAAATAGTTACTCTTAGCAAAAAGTAAAAAAAAAAAAAATATATATATATATATATATATATATAGTCATTTTTTTAACAGATAAATAAAATAAATATCCAAAAACAATATAAAATAAATTATAACAAATTTAAAACCAACTAAATTCAGTCTGAAAAGTCTAGACAGTCAATTTATTGAAATGGTGTTCCCCAACCAAATGATGTTTGGTTGTTACAATGCAAAGCAACCTAAGGTTTCTTTATCACTGCCACATGCTTATAATGGAACTTGTCATATAGATCACATGATCTATATCTTAATGAACTAGTTTGCAACAGTGCCCTATATCAAGCCCTTATATGATTATGTTATATAGTACATGAGGCAAGAAACATGTGCAAAGGCAGAGAAACAGAACATTACAAAAATGAATATTTCATTTTGAAAAAACTTGATGTCTCAGATGACAAAACAGAAAATGACACAGGTTTTAGGGCACTCTACTTGAATATGAGTTTATCTAAAGTTCCACAGGCAACAATGGTACTGAGTGAGGTATGTTTAACAATATGGCTGCTAACAGTATAGATCAAGTCAGACAGAAAGCAATAAAATTCAAGTATTATGCCAATGTGTTAGGGAGAGGTTACACCAGGAATATAATTATGGCTTAACTGCAATTACCTTTATAACCACAATAGAAGGTGCAAAACCATATAAAATGTTTCTGATTTACATGGATAGGTGACTATGTATAACTGTTTTATTGTGCTAAAATATACCTACTGGGCTTTTTGTTCAAGTGAACTGCCCATGACATACTTCACAAGAGTTGCCCATTCAGTTGACTGGACTGTAATTTGACTGTGTTTTTCAGTGGTAAAAAAAATGCAGCTGATACAATTTCCTTTTAGAAGGGAATTAAAAAAAAAAAAGCTGTATGTGTATATAACAAACATTGAGGCATTTTTAGTAGAATATACATAGAAAATAAAAATAAATCACCAGGGAGAACTGAATGAAGAAGCTGAAAGATGAGGGAGAACAGGATACGGAGAATCAGTACTGATAACAGCTGTAAGGTCAATAAAGTTTTATGAAAGCAACTCTAGATATTTGCCAGTTGGCTTCAGGGAAAACCAACTTTTCATACAGAAAAAGTGATACACAAAACTGAAACATGTCGATCTCCTAGTGAATAAAATCAAACTAAACACAGCAGCCAAGCAGAATCAGTGGGAAATATATAAAGAAAATCCACTTGACTGTATCTATGATTGCCATGAATATCTAGTGGGACCACAGCCAAGTATTGAGTATTACTAAATCTCCAAATTAACATTAAATGAGGGATAAGTTGCACATGCTATTGATATAGGAAGCAACAAAGGGAACCATGAGGATCCACTTAAACACGTTGAGGATGTAAATTTCATAATAGGCTTCAAGTGTTATTTGATTTAACTGAGCTGACGAAGGAACAATGTATACCCATTACCCACCCTGTAATTGGTCAGCTAAATATAAGTCTAGGATCAGATTTTAAAGTTGCAGATAAATAATTTCTGGAGTTTTAGGTAAAATACAATCTGGATTCTTAAAACGACGTGTTGCTAGATGTTTTTAAACACATACTGGCAATTTCAGGAGAACCAGAAGTATTGTATAAAAAAAAAATGTAATTTCCGCTAACACTGCAAAGATTACCCCCTTATAAAAGCCGTAAGATTTAGTAATACTAAGTAAAATAAATCTATATATCCCCCCCTTACAGTCACTTGCTTTGTCTGCATGAGTTTGAAATATTGTCTTGTTGGCATAGGAGTTCCTTTTGCACACATGCAATATTGAACACTACAGTACAAAATGGAGTTATATTTGTGACACTCAATACTTTTTTATACATAAAAAGCTACTCTTTGATGTGCTTTAAATATAATACAAGTTAAACCAATCTATAATTAAAATTTAATGATGACCTCAAAAACTCATGATGGCAATGTAGATGCTATCACTTCCTGAGGTCTAGTAACCCATAACCGCCAAACAGCAGTTAGCTTTCACTAATTTAATGTAGTTAGAATAATGAATGGTTGCAGTGGGTCATAAGACCTCAATAAATGATTTCCCCATTTGATATATTCCCTTAATAATATATTATGCTTTAATGGTAAGTAAACTTTACTTTTATATGTACTAGATTCTAGATAAGTTAAAAAATCTTTAAAAGTTTATTTTCAAAGTCCACATTTTTTTGTCACATAGTCTGACCTACCCTTCAAGTATTTTAGTGAAAGTCAATATTTAAAACATGATTAATTTAAAGGCATGTTCACCCATTCAATATCTGTCAATACTTTTATAACTTCTGGGATGGAAATAAGTGGATTATAAAGAGGGGCAGATTTGTTTGAGTTTTCAATTATGTCAAAGGACCTGGCTGAAGTTTATTATGTCAACATAAAGGGGTTACAGACATGCAAATGGATATGACACCCTGTGTCAGGTGCTGTAGTCAAATCTGTTCTAACTGTACAAGAAAATGAAGTCATAATCATAGGAAGCATATTGCAGGTTTATTTCTTACTTTACCTTTAAATGTGACTTAAGAATATTGATGTTGTCATGTATATCTTCACTAAAAGGTGAAATTTATTACAGTCTGAAAGACCGCTGGTCTTTCCAACTTCACCAAGAGAAATCTCAGATTGATCTTGCGATATTTCTGTTGAGATTGTGTTTTTAGATCTTTTTTTTCCATGGAAAGGTAGCCATACTTAACATTTGTAGCATGGGTACGTTTTCATTGAAAAGTTTAAAAACTCAGGATCGAGAAACTCGATCTTGGAAGAAATATCGCCATATTAATCCGAGATTTCTCTCGGTAAAGTTGAAAAGATCGCTCTTAGGTGGTAATTCAGCAAGGTGTGAACTCACCTTGCGATGCTTCGATTCACCTCGCAAAAATGGTTATGCGCTGCCTTCTATCCTACACGCGCACATCAGCGCACGCTTTAAAAGTATTCCAGTCTCCTCGCGACCACTCGAGTTGCCTCGCGAGACTGGAATACCTTTAAAGCGTGCGCTGATGTGCGCGTGTAGTAGAGAAGGCAGAGCGTAACCATTTTTGCAAGGTGAATCGAATCATCACAAGGTGAGTTCGCACCTTGCTGAATTACCCCCTTAGAATCAAGACCAGCATCTATAGCTTTATCAAAAATTCAGTCCTAAATGACTTGCAATATACTTTCTGTCTCTTGTGTTTAGCCAGATAAATACATAATGTAAAATCCCCACAGTGATTACCCAGCTTACCCTGCATCTGAGCTGTTACCACAGAGAAGAGCATCCCTTTGTCCAGGCAGAAAATAATAATTATCTGTAAAAAACAACAAAAAAAAACAAAGAATTAAATCTTATGATTTATTTCCTTCTGGAAATGTTGACAATTGTTGCTTCTATTGAAATTATCTAGAAAAAATAAGAGAAACAACAGAAAAAATTATAATAGTTCTATGTCAGATGCTACAGAAGCGTTGTTAAAAATATTCTTACTCAGAAAGCCAGATAGGATCCAGGCACAATCATTTATAAAAGCCAAGTACAATTGGCTGAATGACAACATAACATAAAATGTGGTTATTATAAATACAACATATTTTCAATACAAATCATTTCAACTCAATTCATTTCCTTTATTACTATTCTGTATAAATATAGTATCCTACACGTTTTTTTCTAATTGTCATGTATGTTCTTCCCTAACTTGCCTAGGTACTTTAGTTTCCTCCCACAATCCAAAAACATACTGGGTTAATTAAAGCCTGATTAAATTGGCCCTAAGTCTGTGTGTTATTGTATAGAAAAACTAGATTGTAACTGCCGCAGGGGGGTGAAGTGAATAATTAAATTCTGCAGAAAATGTTGGCACTATATAAATACACTCAAGAAATACAAATTGAGAGAGGGTATTTATTAGAATGCAATAACTGTAAGATATCATTAGATCCCTTTTATTTACACTAAATACAATTTTTTTTTGTTCCCATTGAAAACCACTTTAGTTACCAACAGTGTTAATTAATAGTGGTGATAGAATATTACTGTTATTATACATGTACGCATATTTTTATATAGCTTTATGCTGCTTTTTAGTTAGTGCTAAACAATTCAGCAATACAACTAAATGCACACATTAGAGGCATGTTCAAAATACAAGTGAAGTACTATTGCAATGTGATGTAATGTAATGACAAGCTTAGAATTATAAACATAAGCAGTGAGTAAAACAAAACGATGAAGGTGTCTGCCCCCTACATTGTATAGAGGTCAGTGAATCTGATGGTGAAGGGCACTGAATCTGGACAATAGGTGATGGATTGGATTTGTTTTGGTTTGAGAGTTAGTAGGTTTCTTTGGCTTAGGAAAAAGAGGAGTTTAACAAGGAATCTTAAGTGCAAAATATCCCCCTCTGAAAGGGATTTCTTCAACAGATGTTCTATAAGATAAGGTGGATCCATCTGCTGCTATACCTCTTGAGGAACTAAAGGTATACTAAGCTTGTGAACAAGAATTGATGCACCTCTAAAGAAGCTGAGGTACACTGTGACGCTGTTACATTTCTGGAGGTACTAGGGCAGGGATGGCAAACCTATGGCACGCATGCCAGAGAAGGCATGTAGAGCCCTCTCTGTTGGCACGCGAGCCATCATCATACCCTGCCTTCAGTACAGGCCACGGACCCGATCTGAAAGTTTTCAGTCCGGATCCATGGCCTGCACTGAAGAGGCGCACATGAGCAGGGGAGTTCTCCTCCCCCGATGTGTGTGCGCTCCTCCCCCGGTGCTGGCATGATGACGTCACTCACCAGCGCCGGCACTTCGGGGAAAGCCCTCGTGGGTGACGTCACCTTTTTGGCACTCAGTGCCAAAAAGGTTTGCCACCCCTGTACTAGGGTGTACTAAGTGTGTACTAATTTGTGAATCCTTATTACCACAGTGGGTGATGACACTGGTTAACACCAAGGCACAAAATCTAGGGAGCTCCTTGGTCTTCACACTGAATCCAGACAAGAGGGCATTTGATGCTAGGGACTCCAAGGTCACCACATCAGGTTAACCCTCCCCCATTGGTGGCGGCTAGTAAGACTCATAAGGGAACACATTCGGGAACCTTTATCAGCTGAACTGCACACAAGCACTCGGTGCTATAACACTGCAACACCACTGGAGGTGGTATGGTGCACACAAATCCTGTTATACCTGTGAGTATCTAAGGTTTACTGGAACAAGGATCAGGAACAGAAGGGTTGTGAAACAGGATCATGAAGACAGTGGCTCATATTAACACAGTGGGGTTGGTGTAGGTTAACATCAAGGCATGTTCTAAGGAGGCTGAAATAGACACTTGAGTGCTATGCTCAAAGAGGGGAAAGTGAGATTGAAAAATTTTCAAGGTTGTGATCTGAACAAGGGAATAGACTGACATTAAAAGCAGATTGAGATGCATCTTAAGTAAAGACAAAATCTAGAAATTCTAGTTTATCCTAGTGGGTGCCATAGTTGGTCCATTGTTGAAGGTCAAATGTGGAGGAGGAGTTGGACTCCTCCTCTCCTCATGCTGTCATTTCAAATGTATCGCTATCCCTGATTGCTTTATTTTCACTTCCTTTGAGGTTCATGCTGTTCAACTTTTCTTTCCCCTAATTTTACGTATTGCTGTTATATACAGGACCCCTCTGCTTCATCATCTACCACTTTTCTATCTGACTTTAAATCCTGGCTAGTCTTTTTGCTTTCTAATGACAGCCCTGCACTCATTATGGAGGACTTTAACTGTCATATTGATGACTCCTCTTTATCTTGGCCTTCTCATTTTCTCCACTTAACTTCCTCTTTTGACATTCACCAGTGGACTAACTCAAGCAGCCATAAGGATGGTCACTTTCTAGATCTGGTCTTTATAAAAAATGCTTTTCTCTCTGCTCTTAAATCTTTCCATTCCTTCTCTCAGATCATCACCTTCTTAACTTTTCTATCTCATGCTCTCCTATTCCACCTTCTCCACCTCCTAAAACATTTTTTCGGAACATGCATGCCACTGATTGGCAAGCCTTTGCTACTTCTCTGTCCTTCAGCCTATCCACATCCCTGCCCTCCTCTGATCCTGATGCACTGGATGCTTGCTATAATATTATTGTATCTAGTACTATTGATTCATTTGTCCCCCTGCAGCCTAAACCAATACGTATTAATAATCCTCACCCCTGGCTGAATGCATTGTACAAGACATATGTGGAGGAAATCCCTTTCCTAGGCAGATTTTCTGCGTTATAGGTTTTTTGCTCTCATGCCTTATCTCCTCTCTCTCCCTAGCCAAACAATCCTATTACAGAACTCTTATAAACCAGAATAAATCCAATCACCATAATCTTTTTTCCATTTTCAACACCCTTCTACATCCCTTGCCCTCAAACCCCCCTACATTCACAAGATTTTGCCAACCTCTTTAGAAATTAAATTGATAATATCTGCAACCAGATTGCTATTCCTCCTTATGACACAGATATTTTTTTACCTGCATACTCATCTGAGTTTCTGAATTCTTTTTCTCCTGCTACCCAGTCTGAAGTCTCTCACACCAATATTGCCCTTTCTCATCTTAAACCCTTTTCTCTCTCTGCCCCTCACATATGGAACTCTATACCTCTTTATCTTCACCAGGAACATTCCAACCATACTTTTAAAACTCCGAAGGATGACACTGTAAATGATTTGTTTGGTTACAGGGAGCCAAGGAGCAGATTGAGATTGGGAAAAAGGGAGATAATTCTGGAAGCAGAATTTAGAATAGACTGGAGTGGGGGGAGGTGGGAAGCCAAAAGGCCAGATAGCAAAACATTGCAGTAGTCCATGTGGGATAAGATGAGAGCATGTATGAAGGTGTTAGCAGTAGAGCAAGAGATAAAGGGGCAGATATGGCAATTTTGCAAAGGAAAAATCAACATGTTTTGGCAGTGGAAGAGATGTGTTTAGAGAGGGAAAGAGCAGAGTCAAAAATCACTCCAAGACAAAGTACAGAGGTTACACGGTTGAGGATGGCACCATCCACTAGAATGGAAAAGGTATTAGCGGGACCAGGTTTTGGCAGGGGAAGAGATGTATTTAGAGAAGGAAAGAGCAGAGTTAAAAGTCACTCCAAGATAAAGTACAGAGGCTCCAGGGTTGAGGATAGTACCATCCACTAGAGTGGAAAAGGTAGGAGTGGGACCAGGTTTGGGTGGAAAGATAATCAATTCCACTTTAGTGAGATTTAATTTGAGCTGGTGCTTGGCCATCCATGAGGAGATTGCCAGAAGATAGATAGAAATTTGAGTTTGTGTTTCATGTGTTAGCACAGGAGCGGATAGGTAAATTTGGGTATCATCTGCATACAAGTGATACTGAAGACCAAATGAATTGATGACATCACCCAAGGAAAGAGTGTACAGGGAGAACAGGAGGGGGACAAGGACCGAGCCTTGAGCCACCCCCACCCTAAGCAGGTCAGAAGAATAGGCATCATTAGCATGGGAGACAAAAAGGAACGATATGAAAGAAAGGAAGCCAGCCAAGTTGCAGCTTGATTATGGACCCCAAGTGCATGAAGAATTTGAGTAAGAAGGAGTGATCAACAGTGTCAAATGCAGTGGATAGGTCTGAGAGAATTAGAACAGAAAGTGACCCTTGCCCATGGCAATCTGGAGATCATGTGCAAGTTTACACAGAGCAGTCTCCGTAGAATTCCCTGGCTTGAAACAGACTGCAGGGGGTGCAGGAGGTGGTGCACATGCAGATGGTTAGTAAGGCGGATGCAGACAAGACATTATAGAAGTTTAGAAGCCAGGAGCAAGAGAGAGACAGGACGGTAGTTAGTGAGGCACACTGAGTCCAGTGTAGCTCTTTTAATGATGGGTTTAATGCAGGCTTGTTTAAATGAAGAAGGAAAAGTTCCAGAGGACAGGGAAGAGTTGAACAGGTGTTTTAGGGATGGCACAAGGGCAGAATCACAGCACTTAAAGAAGAAGGCATGGGGTCAAGCAAACATGTTGTGAGACGAGAGGAAAAGAGAAGTTGAGAAACTTCAGAATGGGTAGCAGGAGAAAAGGAATTCAGAAACTCAGAAGGGGACATAGGTAGAATAATATCTGTGTTGTTAGTAATCTGGTTGCCAATATTATCAATTTTATTTCTAAAGAAGTCAGCAAATTCTTGTGGGGAGTGCAGGGGGTGTTGCATGCCTGAGGGCAAGGGACATAGAAGAGTGTTGAAAATGGAAAACAGATGATAGGGATTTGATTTATTTTGGTTAATGAGAGTTCTGTAATAGGATTGTTAGGCTAGGGAGAGAGGAGTTAAGGCATGAAAGCAAAAACCTATAATGCAGAAAGTCTGCCCGGGAATGGTGTCCACAGCTGGTAATCCACACTGATCCCACCTAAAGACCCTGAAAATGTTTAGTATGTGGGCAAGATTGTAAGTGAAGAAGCTTACAAATCATTGCAAAAAGCATGATAATCTGCAATAGAGGATCACAGTGCCTGAATGATAGGATTGGCTAGAGCCTAGAGTTTATTTAAATAATTAAATAGCTACATTTTATAAAGAAAAGCAATGAAGTCAGACTATTCTAAAGGAGTCATTTAACACTTACATGGCAAGATTTTAGATGAATGCAATGTCAAAAAATGTAACAGGGCATATCCCACAGAGTAACTAAATTGATGCCATATTAATTGTTATCATCCATTAATTATGACATAAATTATTTACAATTGCTTCAGCTGACCTATATACAGTACATAACTGTTTTAGTTATTAACTGAAATTTGCTGATCCCACCTTGATTTATAAAATGCAGCGTGAAAGTCCAGATTAGCGGGGGTTATTCACTAAGATGAGAATTCAACTCTTGAATTCTCAAACAGCAGATTCCCATAGCAAATCTGTGACAATTTTCCTGTTGTAGAGTCACAACAATTTTTTAAAGTTAAAATTGCGACAATTTAATAAAGTAGTGACTGCGACAATGTTCTTATTATAAAGATGCGACTGTAGCAGCCTATTGCGACTGTCTTTATCTGGCGAATTCGCACCTATATGCAGCATTTAGGACTTTAGTGAATAACCCCCACTCGTGTCTCAGTATTTCTAGTAGGACTCCATGAGGGTGCATCCTGGAGGGTAGAGTTAGTGTATAACCTAGTTACAACCACTAATCTGGGTTTAGAAATGTTAATAAACTGGTAAAGGATGGTACCATTAAAGAACAACATTGTATATTTGTTTTTTTCCTCTCACAAACATTTTTATTTTATAGTATAATAAACTGTCACTGATAGATAAAGTCGATAAAATGCATATGGTATTGATAATGTCAGTTTTATTATACATGAATTTTTTTGTTGTTGTTTGAAAGTAAAAGAAATGAAGGGAATCTTGCAAAAATACCAAGGGAAACTACAGAAATGTGTTGTTTGTACAAAAATGTCCCCTCTATCGATCTATTATAACTACCTGTAATGAAATATAGGAAAGTTTATGGTTAGTGCCATGCAGGTGTTTGCATAAATCTGAATCTGTATTCACTCTGTGTGTATCTGTCTCTGTTTTGAATTTGGAAGCAGTTTCTATTTGCACAAATATTTTTCAGATAAAAATGCTGGGAAAATATTAACAGAAATGTAAGGTTAGCGCTGTTCCTCCCTAATACATTAGCCACAAAATGTTTTTGCACTCCCTTGTTTTCAAAGGGTCAAAATATGTTTTCAGAATATCATGCAACAGTCCATCCATTCCATTGGCTCTTCTCACTTTGGTTCTGAATTCTAAACATTTACATTATTGTCTCTTTGTGATCCATGTTTGCTTCACTCTCTCAATTTCTCAATTTTCTGTTATTTTTTTTTTTAGAATTACATAATAAAAGTAACATCCAATGATACTCTGTGCTCCATTTCATAAAAGACGTGATGTAATCTCTCTTGAATCTCTCATTGCATTTCATGACTTATCTCAATGTAAGTACCCCCCAACCATCATTTATCACTCGTTCCCTTAGTTTCCCTATTCATTTCGGCATACTCATGCTTCCTTCATTCCCACTGTTCTGTAGTACTCGTTGTAAATATTCATAAACACACACTCTACCTTATTGATCTTTGTACCTGTCTCTTACACATTGTCGTGAAGATGCAAGTTTAAATAATTTACTGGACACCTGTATCTATTGGCTGGTTGGTAACAAATTGGGACTGTTTATCTCTAATAATGTGAATGGAAATATAATTACAGCTTATATTTATTTAATCATGTATAAGTGAATATTGTATTCCATTACCAATGCAAAATGCTGCAATTTATATCCTCCCTCTGTTTACCTTAAGAAGATGTTTATTATCTCCTATTGGCTTCTGTGAAACATCAGCAGAGTGCTAACGTATTAAACTAAAGAATAAGAAGATAACCAATAAAATATAAAAAGGCAGCTAAAAATTATTAGATCTTACATGTAAAATGTGGTACTGCAGATATGAATGTCATCACAGACTTGGCAAACCAAAAACAACTGAAGAATAAATTATAAGTTTAAAAGACCATGAAAAGAAGTTTGAAAATGCAACATGCTAATAAACATTACAAAACCATGTAAAGTGAGTTATAGTGAGTTATAATGAAGTTACATCGAAAGTCTAGTATCACTTGACATAAATATGATTTTACTGGAAGATGATAGAGAGAAACACTGTATAAAGGTACAATTTTTAAAATTCATACATATTTAAAAAACGTTTATTTCATTAGTACAACCTAAATTAGTATTAGTTTTGAGGTGACAGGTGCACTTTAACAGGGCTTAAAGGACCAGTAAATGATCATTAAGTCAAGGGGTGATTCTCAAAGAAGGAGGGGGAGTTATTCACTGATTGCCAAATAGAGCAAGCAAATCAGCAGTTTTCTGATATATAACTGCTACTGCGCTTGCTCTATTAGGCAAAACTTGTGGGAAGAGGAAGTGATGTGGATCACAGTACCTGTCAAGGAAGGAAAACAGAGAGAGCAGGGGCAGCACTGGAGCATAAATCACATATCAGTGAGTATCTCCCCCTCCCACTCAAGTATTACTCCTTGATTCGATGAGTATTTAGTCAAATGAACTTAAATGTAAACATTGGATCCCAAGTATCCCAATTTTTCAGCTGACCTGGTGACCTTAATTTGGCAACAAAAGCAAACCTTTATGATTTGGTGTCTGTAAAACAGGTGCTTACCTTCATTTAGAATGTATTCCTCATAATTAAATGAGCTCCAAGTTATATTTACAAAGGATCCATTCATGCCAGCACTGGCATTAAAGTAAGACGTGATATTTGTTTCATATTCTGCTGGCCATCTTACACATTTATTCCTTAAATGTCCCATGAAAAGCTGAAGCCCTATTAGTGCAAATACACTTAGGCAAAATACTGTAAGTATCATGACATCCGACAGCTTCTTTACTGATTGAATCAGTGCTCCCACAATAGTCTTCAGACCTAGGAACAATAGGAATTCAGTTATTTCACATTACTGCGCAACAATCAAAAGAAATCCTTTAGATACAGCATGTAAAAAATGTTCATGCAGAAGTCTCAAATAATGTCAATGTAGAGTTGTTCTAGTAGGATTTTATGAAAGGTTAGCAGGTGAAAGAAATGACTGAATCATTACTGGCTGAAAAAAAAAAATCAGATGGAAAAATGGTTTGTTAAAACTTGTTTTACAACAAAAACAAGTCGATTTGGCTTTTCATGCTATAGGGTTGTGTAGTTTAACATTCAAACACATTTGTCATAGACTGGGGCTAATTCATCAAAGTACGAATTCTACAGGCCTAGTTTGGGCTCCTTTAATCCGGCATACGCAAATGCACTACTCCTTGTTCACTAAATAGTGGATTCCCTTGGTGATTAAATGAACGGCATCAGACTCTATTTGACATGTAGTGATGCATAATCAGTCAAATAGCAGCAGATGTGTAGTATTGCGAATTTGGTCAAGCAAAGGGAAGTCTTGTGATCTTCCCATGATTCTTTTGCATCTATTAAAGAAGAAAATGTCACTTTAACTGTATCTTTTGATCAAATAGTATCAAAATAATATAAATAGATAGGATTGATTATAAGGAAGGTCACCACTTTGTTACATTTTGGTCACGACTCTTGTCACCATATTAGTCACCTACATTACAAGTGATTTTTATATCCCTTTTCTATGTGACATTATTCCTGACTCGTGTTTTCACTTGGTCGCTATATTTTCATTTTACTTTAAGTGAACAGTGTCCTTTGGCCAAACCGTGGAGCCTTGCCATCAACGTCCTTCATCACTTAGACCTGGCGGAGTCAAACCAGAAAATATGGAGCAGTACACCTTGGCAAAATCACCACGTCGACGCACCCTGGACGGTCGGCAAATAGGCAAATTCTGCATGCATTACACAAGTAAAGTGACGGGAAGAGGTGCTTAAATATGCCACCATAATAAGCTGTCAAATTGTTCCTATATTTATCCCATCACAACAATGTGGGAATAAGCGAAGTAGGAGACGTGGCAAGTGGGTGCAAATAAACACATCGATGTGACTGTTCGAACTTTGATGAATAACCCCCATAATCTGAAACTGTCCATCCCCGCTTATTTGCCACTAACAATTTTATAACATACAGTTTCTACACTAGAAGAATAAACATCTGGGAAAGGTCAACTGAGAACAACAGACATTGTGAATATGTATATTATAAAACTGTAGCCAATTTGTAAATGCCAGTGAAGAATAAAATTAATCCCCCATGCAATGTTCATGCTTTTCATTCTTAAAAGTTGTTTTTGTTTTTTTTATAAACAAGAAACATTTTTTCTAAAAGGGAATTTTTTCTGGTTCAGCAAATTAGTCATTTTGACGCAAAGCATTGTTTGGCTTGTAATAAATGTTACATTAAGTCTTCACAATAAAGTAGATATTCATTTAGATTGGTTGGATGTGAAACAGAAAAAAAAAAACAAACAAACGAACAAACAATCAAACAAACTGTAAATTAAAATTCACGCAGGCCAGAGATATATTGTGATGTCCCATGCAAGATTTTGTTAAACTCAAAGGCTGATTGCTAAAAAAATAAAAAAATGAAAAGCTTTAAAGTGTTAAAAAGCACAACATTGTTTGGAAATCGGGGATCTCTATCAATTTGTGCTTTTTTTTTTAATGGTTTTGCATTGCAATGGCAACAAGGCTTTATGCTCAAATATGATAAAAAGTTGAATAGAGCAAAAATCAGCCTGCGCGTTTAACCTGGCTCTCACCTGGAATGACTGATATTGTTTTCAATGCTCGGAGAACTCTGAATGTTCTCAATGCTGAGACATTGCCCAGGTCCACAAACTCTGTCACATATCTGCAATAGGGGAGTTCACACACAAACACAATGACAGACACAAAGAAACAGTTGGATGTACAAGGGGCCTAGCACCTCACACCAATTACTTCTTACCTGGAATTACAGAAATAGTTTTCAAAGCTCTCAATACTCTGAAAGTTCGAAGAGCTGAAACATTGCCTAGGTTTACAAATTCTGTTACATACCTGTAGAATTAAATCAGAGTTATTCAGAATATTTGTTTAGGTCTTCTAGAAAGACCTTGATTTTTTTGATTCAAAAGTGAATTTGTGAAGGTATACTTGGTAAAGTTTTTATTTAAGTTTTGGTTATTTCAATCGGTGGGTACAGATGTGGGTTTTTATATTTACAGCATCCCACAGCCAAGAAAATGATCAAACCAAATTGGCAAATCAAAGGGGGTTATGTTGATAATTTAGGAAATAGTGGTCTGCCCCACTGTATATAATGAAGTCATTTTTCTAATGTAAGTTTTTTTTTTTATTATTAAATTTATAGCTTTTCCTCTACCAAGCCTTGGTAGATATTCATGTCGTTTTGCTTTTTAAGATGTTTTCTCCACAGTTAAAATATTTTGTCTACTATTATTAATCTGCTGGTATGTTATTTTAGATGAACATTTTAGTATTTCATTTCTTCTAATAATAATCAGCTTAACTTTTCTAAAAAAAAGTTCTTCTCTTTTCACTAACTCTGCATATACAGATGTCTATGGGGAAAAAATCTATATTCATTTTCTAGCACAATATTTGCAGTCTGACAAATCATCACCACAGCTAATCATTTTGAATATTCTGTTGTTTCCTTGAAAACAAATATATTTATTAAAATAGGTTTAATCTTACATGACTATCTTGTTAACTCATGAACTTTGGCAGCTTCCTTAATCGTGATGTTGGTTAACTTTATCACCACTATACACTCAATGCTATGACATTGTTTGATGACTTTCATCTCTTCTTAAGTCAACAGAATGCAAGTTTACACTGGCAGCTTTTCTATAAATCAGAATCTGCTCCAAAATCTCACTGTAAATACTTATTATTAGTTCTTCTGGAATACGTTACACTTACAATATTGACTTCAGGAGTTAGAAGTGTGACTGCAAATTTCATATATTGTATCTATAGTAGTTACAACCTTCAAAATACCAAATGAATGGAGTTTGACTGAAATTTCAAAGATCTGCTTACACATGTTGCAGAAATTCGATTGTTTTCCTGCTTATCTCCCATTGTACTAACTCCGCATGCATTCATTTTGCATAGTTGCAGCAACTAAGAAGCACTAAAATTGCATTAAATGAAACTAAAATTGCAACAAGTGTTATCTGGAATTTAACTACAAACTGTAGTGGTGATTTTAATGCAGTTACAAAGTTGCCAGTGTAAACAAGCCCTTAAGATGATTGATATACCTCAGTCTTGTCAACATTCAGTGTCAGCACTGAAATCTACAATAAAGGATAGACATATTAATACATTAGAATGATAATGAAAACTATATAACCTACAGTATATTGTATTTTTCTATATGTTTAAAAAACTGATTCTTTTGCGGAAACTAAGATAATGGACAGAACTGTTTTGTAGTATTATTATTTTTTTTTTAGTATAAAAAAGAATACTTACGCCATGACTATGACACTGAAATCAAGCCAATTCCATGGGTCCCGTAGAAAAGTGAATCCTTCTAAACAAAAACCTCTTGCAAGTATTTTTATAAGAGACTCAAAAGTATAAATTCCTGTGAAGGTGTATCTGTAATAGCAACATAGTAAACTTTATAAGGCTGAAAAAAAAGACACAAGTCCATCCAGTTTAGCCTATTATCCTGCAATGTTAATCCAGAGTAAAGCAATAAACCTATGAGGCAAGAGCCAATTATCCTCATATTTGGGAAAAAAATTCCTTCCCGACTCCAAATA